>CABFWB010002109.1:60837-87167 GCA_902151455.1 Timema bartmani | reverse complement strand
CTACCATTACACATTAGCATAAGTGCGTATGACCCAAACGGGTAGTAAGACGTGGTGCTAATAATAATAATAATAATAATAATAATAATAATAATAATAATAATAATAATAATAATAATAATAATAATAATAACAATAATAATAATAATAATAATAATAATAATAATAATAATAATAATAATAATGAAAGTAATGACGCGCATGTCTCGTTTAATCTTCGAATGTAACTTTTTTTTTATTCTCTGTGAGTAGAACTAGAACTTAAATACAAATATTATTGATATAAATTTCTTACAAAATCATTACCTAACATAGTTTTAAATGTTATTTTTGTCATATTAAGAAAGTATTTTATTCGTGATTTTTTAAATTTTTCCCCCCTCGAGGTTATGATGAATCATAACGTTTTGTGTCTGTCTGTCTGGACCTGGGGCTACAGACCAAACTATTTCGTCCAAACGGGATATTTGTATGCTATATTATCATACCTCGAGGCTAAATCGATATTTTATATTCTAGCTCTGAATATTGAGGTTAGTTCACTTACTACCGATTTTTGGATATCGAAATTTGTTCGAAATATATGTATAATGATTTTAATTATAATGGATATCTGTGTGAATGTCTTAAGACGATAAATATTACTCTACTTATTTTATTGAAGAAATTTTTTATTTAATAGGGCCCCTACACGACCAATCAGACTGTCAGTATTAATTATTACTTTATTAATACTCACAATCTGACAAATCGTCTAGGTGCTCTATAAGTGTTGTTTTCTGATCCATGACTGATATTTAGAAACTTAAAATATTTCAAAAATATTTTACACGATAAATAACCATTTATGCTTGATGGATTAAATAGGCTTTAAAATATCTTTTTTTAATTGAAAAATAACACCTAGAAGTTAGAATTGAGCTCGGAACTCTTAGCTGCGTTATATGAACATTCGTGACCTTTAATTATTGATCAATCATATGTAGCTGACGATTTCCGCACGTCCATTACAGACTTTGCCTTAAAATATTTGTGAAGAATGGCTGTAAACATGGGACTTCTCTTGGAAAGTTCAATGGTAAGAGCATTTGACGTACTAAGCCAACTGTCTCAGGTTTGATTCCCGTGTGCAGGTGTCATTTTTCAATTTAAAAAGAATATTCATGATTGTGTTTGAGTGAGGATGTAGAACAGCTATGAAAACCATAAATCCGGGTGAGATTTGAGCTCTGACCTCCCTATCACTGACAAACTGGACAGGTATAGACAGACACCTTTGTCCACGTTACCTGTGTGAGAGTGCTCCATTATTTAAATTTGTTATAATTTTTAAAAAAAATGGTACACTTAACAAAAATAAACCAATTGTAAATTTGTTCCAACATTACACAGAACCCTAAAGTGACTATAAGGAATTTGATTGTAATTGATATAAACTCAATCAAATAAATCCATAGAGTTATTATTATTATTAGCACCGCGTCTTACTACCCGTTCGGGTTATACGCACTTACGCTAATGTGTAATGGCAGGGTGATTGTGAGATTAAATGGAGGACCTACAGTTTAACGTGGGATCCGAACCATTGTGGAGGCCTGGCATTCCTCACATACACAAGTTGTGATTAATACATGTCTTGTCAGAGGTGAAGGAAGGGTTTGGTAATCAGATAAATCTGTGCCGGGACTGAGGATTGAACCCCGGACCCTCAACACAGAAGTCTGACACCTTACCCCTAGACCACCAGGTCACCTTTCCATAAAGTTATTTAAAAGTTTTAACTTAAATGTTGAACTACGATATTTATTTATTTTATAAGTAATGTTTGGCAGGAAATAACTGCATCAAGGTGACCTGGCGGTCTAGGGGTAAGGTGTCGGACTTCTGTGTTGGGGGTCCGGGGTTCAATACTCGGTCCCGGAACAGATTTATCTGATTGTCAAACCCTTCCTTCACCTCTGACAAGACGTGTATTATTCACAACTTGTGAATGTGTGGAATGCCAGGCCTCCCCCCCGTGGTTCGGATCCCACGTTAAACTGTAGGTCCTCCATTTCATCTCACAATCACCCTACCTTTACACATTAGCGTAAGTGCGTACAACCCAAACGGGTAGTAAGACGCTGTGATAATAATAATAATAATAATAATAATAATAATAATAATAATAATAATAATAAATAATTGCATTAGTTTATTAGTGTTGTTCAAACTCAATTCATAGTTTTTCTTGAGCTGAATACTAAAATAACTTGAGCAGTAAATAACTTATATTAAAAATAAATTTGTTCCAGTAATTTAAATTGGAACGAAACAAACTATTTTGAGTGATTGTACCATTCTTGTGTCTCACAATGTATTCAAGTACAACTTTTTAAAAGAACACCCACAATTGTTATGACACCATACAAAGAAAAATGTATTCAACTCCGAAGCTTTTACAAATGGCTATACTTATACAGGAGTCAAATAAATCTTTCGTTGAACACTAAAATATTCCTATACGGAGTTTTAAACGTTTTATTTATACCCGCGAATAGTTTGTTGATTATTCAGCGATATTTTGAACCTTTAAAATAAAAAGGACCTAAGTAAAAGACTATTTTTTTTTACTGAATATAATCTACGTTTTTTAATAACTAGTTAATGGTTTTGTCTACTTTTACTGTCCATAGTTTATCAAAATAGACTTGAAAATGTCCCTAGGTAAACAAAATAGTCTAGTAAATTTTAATATTCCCAGGTAATTAAAATAGATTTGTAATAATACAATCTCTCTTTCAATTTACTATCGATGTCTCTATGATTTTTACTTTCTCTAAAATCATCTGAGAAATAATTATTGTAATCATAAAAAAAATAGAATTTGAGATTTTGGATGGATACCAACGTTTCATGACCCCCTGGAATAAAAAATTTGTTTTTCGTGATAATATATTTCTCTCTTCTGTGTGCCTGTTTGTCTGTATCTTGGACTTGAGCCGAAAATATTTTACTGATTGGGATAAAACTACGTATCTAGGATTCTCATAGGGTTTCCTCGAAAAAATTTTAGAATTAGATAACTAACTCTAAAACTAAGGACAGTTTACTGAATGTCAAAAAGGGAAGCAAAAATCTAATTTCTTTAGATCCACTAGATATATTTTGATGATATTTTGTATCTATGCTCTGTTTAACATTACAAACAAAAATAGTAATTCTAATTTTTCAATTAAAATGACTTTGAAAGTATTTTACATTGGCAGAAATATTAAATTATGGTCATATCTCCTCAATTATTTAACAAACGAAATAACTTACTGTGGTAAAGTTGAAGTAAGCTTAAAAATAAAATAAAAGTATTTTAATTAGAATATATTTGTATAAAACCAATAGTTTCTACGCTATAAAATTATATATATATTTTTTTATTCGGGTCTTTGAAATATAAAAATGAATGTTATGCTTTTTGGTTGACAGAGATGTTCCTATTATCACAATGTCTCTGTAACAATGTATAATATTTTATTTATGTTCTCTGGTGGAGTGTTTCTGAATATGTTTTGGTTAATGTTTTTATTATAGGATAAAAGAGAGAGTACGTGCGGTGCATCGTACCAATTACATTCAAACCATAGCTCCTATACACCAAATGACATCAACATTCATTGACTCACTTACAAAGGTATTCCACCTATCCCTATCTTGAGAAAGTTCTATCCAGTCCCCCTCATCACACCTTATCTCTATCTTGAGCTAGTTATATCCAGTCCACCTAATTATTACACCCTATCTCTATCTTAAGCTAGTTATATCCAGTCCCCCTCATTACACCCTATCTCTATCTTAAGCTAGTTCTATCCTAGCCCCCCTCATTACACCCTATCTCTATCTTTAGCTAGTTATATCCAGTCCCCCTCATTACACTCTATCTCTATCTAGATCTAGTTCCATCCAGTCCCCCTCATTACACCCTATCTCTATCTTTAGCTAGTTCTATCCAGTCCCCCTCATGACACCCTATCTCTATCTTAAGCTAGTTCTATCCAGCCCCTCTCATTACACCCTATCTCTATCTTTAGCTAGTTAAATCCAGTCCCCCTCATTACACCCTATCTCTATCTAGATCTAGTTCTATCCAGTCCACCTAATTACACCAGGTATCTCTTTTAGGTCCATTCTAATGGTATCCTACCATCTTTGTCTAGATCTTCCCAATGATCTCTTTCCCTCAGTAAATACTCTTGAACATGCAGGATTTTAGACACTTTCATTCGCGATGGAGGTCCGGCCCACCGAAATATACGGCGAGCTTTTGGTTTTAAGGTTAGATAGATATTTCCAACAACCCCTCCGTGGAACCTTAAGAAAACTCTCAGATACCAAGTGTTAGCCTAATCGGTAAAATAGTTTTGGCTTGAGTCCCACTGACAGACAGATGAAATTGCAAAAAACAACTTTTTGGAGTTGAAGGAATGTCAGGGTGTTATGAAAAACGTTGACATCTATCAAAATATCGAGTTTTTTTTTTACGATCACGATACTTTCTCTCCCTAAGGGGTTGTGATGGAGTAAAAAACATATTGGTACCGAAAGGTAAAATGTAGATATTATTAATGTGTTTATATTTTTACCACTAGACCAGTTCCCCAAATTGGGAGCGTTCATTTTTACTGTTGAAGACATTTCTCAACCTATTCTTTTCGAATTATTTATGTCCAGTATTTATGGAGGTGTAGGGCTAAGGCACGGTCCAGACAATAGGGTCGTGATCCTTGTGTTTTGTGAGTTGCTGGAATGTATATGTTTGTAAGTTGACCTCTTTCGAAAATAATAGCTAAATCTCTTCTTTTTTCTCTCTCTCTCTCTCTCAGTCTGGTGGCAGTGAAACTTGTCTTCAACACGCACACACTCATTCACATGCTGGATTATGGAATACTGAACAAAGGGTGTAAGAGTGTAAAATTATTTGCCCTATTTTTTATTTCAAGTTTTTCATGGTGAGGTGTGGGGGGTAAAGGGGAGTCTTCTACTTTGAACTCTATAAGCAGACATGTTTTATATAATAACCGTGGTCGTAAATTTTGGTTAGCATTCTCGAGGATTCAATTCTGCCCTCAATTTTGTAGCAATCGATAGCCAATTAAATTATTCGGACTCCTTAGTTCGGTCGGTAGTGGATGTGTGTCCACTAAGCCAATGATTCAAAGTTTATTTAACAGTTAAGTTTAAAAAAATATGAATAGCCCCTATATAAAGATATCTATACATTTGGGCTATTCATACATACTTTTACTTAAATCCATATATATATATATATAAACTTCCTTCGGGGGGGAGAAGTAAAGCCTCCCCAATCTTCTTCCACGCAAACGCGGGTAGATTACCACAAAAAACGCTTCCTTCTTCATCCCTTTTTCTTAAGAAAATCAGTTTAATTTTTTTTAACTACTTATTATAATATCACAATCTGTTTGTAGAAACACGTTGGACCTCTTATTTGATTGTAAGTAACTAAATCTAATTTTTTTTAGCATTACATATTATGTAGGTAGGTCTTCTAACTATGCTAATGTGTTATAGCTGAATGAGGTGAGGAAGTTTATTCGCATTTACGTCGGAGAATAATGGAAAAAAACATCTAAGAAAAAAACATCAATACACAGGACCGGGATTCAAACCTTAATCTTCTCGTCATCTTCATTTCAGTCTATTGCTGAAGTGACGCCGTTAGACCATTCAACCATCAAAATGGTTCTATGTTAATATTGATTAAGATGTTATTTTAAACATCTACTCAAGTTTCCACTGGAAACGACAATCTATTGAACCCGTAAAGTTTTTTTTTTTAGAATTATTTGGAAAGTTCATCTCCTAGCTGTGGGATCAACATGGTTTTCCCACGGACGGAAAAAAGACAGAGAGAGCGAAAGAAAGACGGTGCAAATAAATGAAGTGAAACCTCTAAACTTTAAGGTGGTAGTAAAGGAAACGCGACGAAAGGGTAAGATTTTTGAAGTGATTATGACAAAACAATTTTAATCAAAAGTAATCAAACGATTCTTCAGTATAAACATAGAGTTTAGTTTTCTTCACATGGTGACCTCAAAAGTTGTCGAATATCTGTCAAGGAAGTCATAAAATTTAATGGCAGCTTGTTCTCTTCACTTTAAAAGTTTATCATTTAATACTGATATGTTTAAGACAGATATTCAACAAATATTGATATCTCCATATGAAGAAAATTAAACTCTTTATGTTTCTAATGAAGATTTTTTTTGGTGCAAAAACACTTATCTTTCCTCTCGTCTCCTACACTCCTACTTTAAAGGGGATGAATAGTATCTAAATGCAACAGCATTCATCTGGAATATTATGGAAATCGTAATTTCCCTAATTATACAGGTTTTTGATAAAATAATTTAAAATATACAAGACATAAGATTTGAAATGTGTATGAAAACCTATTGAATGGATTCTAAACATAATTTCTTAAATAATTAAATCACCCCCAAAAATTGAACCCGTTTATAAGAATTATGAGTGGCCAAGGAAGCTCCAGCGATTGATATCTTTATATCGGGAAAAACAATTTGAATATTTGTATAAATACATGATATAATACGCATATTAAATTCAACCCTTTGTTGTTTGGTATTAATAATAAATTCTGCTGACCATAGATAAGGTCGATAAGGCGTCAGGCTCACAATATAATAAATCAATTAGGGCAAGTATCTCGAGGTTCAACTCACGGACGGCCGAACACATTGAGGATGTTTTTATTCAAACTCTTATTTATCACTGTGATTTTTTTTTCATCTTCTCTCTACGTTACTGTGGATGCACTTACACAAACAATATATCCTACCAACACTCACCACTAAGATTGAGTCATTAAAAATCTTGATGTTGAATTTACTTTTAAAATATCTTAAGGTATCCTTGATAACTATAATAAAAAAAGTTTAAAACAAATATTTTTTGCAAAAATGTACTCATTTTATTGTACCTTTTTATATGATGCGTCACTGGTTTATTATTGGTAATCTGACGTATAAATTCGAGCAAAAAAAAATCAATTTTTTTAATGGTTATCACACGTAAAACATGAACGGCCTTCCGACGCATAAAATTGATTCCAAGATAAAAGATAAGTAGTAATTCCTTTTGATGGAACTACGTGAAAGTCCCTGTGATGCACTCCATCAGATATAGATCCGGGTTCTAGACCTCGCAAGGTCAATTGCCGGGTGTTTATTTATTTTTAGACAGATGTAGTCATTCCAACTAGATCAGGGCTTCGTTAACTACACTCGAGCGTAACCAGTAATCACGATTTTAATAGTATTCGCGGCATTTATTATATCAGAATAATGACTTTAAAACTGTGCTTCTCTATTAGCAATGACACATCTACGTATTTTACTATGACATGCGAAACTTTGAAGTGTCCAAGTCGAAGGCCTTTGTAGGCGAGTTGCGGCATAATCTTGAAATCGTGTACGAGTCGCGGCTCGGCATTTAGAGAGAGACACGTACGAATTGCGGCCCACTCATTTAAGGGAGAGGTATGAGTTGTGTCTACCTTATCAACAGTGTGCTTTCTATCATTATGTCTTAAATTTCAGATAGAAACCATAATCGTCTCATGTTGACATCCCTCTTAATATCCAAACTACCTCATTTCTCGTCGTTCAATGGCTTTGACAACAATTTGAAGGCGTGCTAGGTTAGGTTAGGTTAGGTTAGGTTAGGCTAGGTTAGGACAACAGATCGTGCCACAATTCATACGTGGCTCTAAAAATGTGGGGCCGCAATTCAACTGTCTCTTTAGAAGTAAAAAACTAGTGCGGCCCCAACTCACCTGAAGCCAAATATCCTTCACTTCAACTTCGAAACTCACAATACCCTTCACGTCTTAGAGACATATCAAAGTAAGAAGAAAACTTCTGATACATTTACTATGAACATATTTGAAATATCTCCCTAAATATGACACATAACACAAAGTCATATTAAGAACAGCTTCCACCCTCTTCAGTGGTCAAATGGACTGAGGCGTCACTCTCATGTTAGAATAGCCTGCTGATAACAGAAAAATTAGAGTTCAAGTACCAGCCAGGTCTATTGAGGCTGGTTTTTCCTAAATGGTTTCCCATTTTCCTTCCACGCAAAAGTGGATAGATACCCTCTAAATTGATTCCATTCTCATAACTACCCCATTATAGTAATAATTATCATATATGACTATAACGTGAACAAGAAGTATTATTTATTAGTATTAGCACCACGTCTTACTACCCATTTGGGTTATACGCACTTACGCTAATGTGTAATGGTAGGGTGATTGTGAGATGATATGGAGGACCTACAGTTTAACGTGGGATCCGAACCACGGTGGAGGCCTGGCATTACTTACATTCATAAGTTGTGATTAATACACGTCTTGTTAGAGGTGAAGGAAGGGTTTGGCAGTCAGATAAATCTGTGCTGGGACCGAGGATTGAACTCCGGACCCCCAGCACAGAAGTCTGACAGAACAGGTAGTAAAATGGTTATAAAAATATATATCTATATTTTCTATAAGTAACGCTTACAAGCTCAGCCCTCTTGACCGTTGTACTTTTAAAATTGTAATAATTATATCTCACTGTATCATCTTAGAGTCTTAATTTACTAATTTAAATTATTTATTGCCTATAATTATTTTTTATTTCCTAGTCTGCTTATCTATTTTTCAGCACTGGTCTAATATAGGTCTAGCGATTGTTGGTCAGCACTACACCTAAGAAAATTTAAATTAAATTTAAATTACCATCATTGCTATAGGGATATATAATGTATTGCTAAAAGGTCCATTGCTATGGAAATAAGTGCATAAGATGGGGAAGGAAATTCCAAAGAAATATACTCCACATTAGCCTTGAAAAAACCCACACATATAAAGTGTATATAATTATATCAGCACACGAGAATTTCTACGAGCGAGAGTGAAAGTGCGTACCAATTTTGACGGGAAAGGTATTTTCCCATACCTTCCAGGGTTCTTTTACACGCCACAATATTGACATGGGACTGACGGTTTTAATTCTCCTTAGAAGGAAGTTGTACTATGGATTTTTATCACTCAAGAAAAATCCGTTGACTCCAACTGGGTTTGAACCCATGAAAGACGGATCCTGAGACGAGCACTTTACCCCCAAGATCCCTAGATATTACCAATACCTATCAAATCACACTAAGAAAATAGTAAAATGTTTTCAATTTTGGCCTTAAAAAACACGTTTGTATTTTTTTAATAGGACCTTTTTATAAAAATTTGACTGTACCTGTATCCAGCCTATAGAAAAGTCACCATAGAAATGTTGTCGTATGGTGTTTTTTACCAGTGACCTTGAATGGTATTGATTTGCTCAAGATGATTTGTATGCATTAGAATGAACACTCAGGATTGTATTTTACGCCTGACTCATCTGTGAATTCTAAAAGGACCAAAATGTCCTTCTCTTTGAGTCAGCGAGGAGTGAAGGTTAATTTGAAAGAAGGAGATATGGTCCATTGAGGAAGCTGAACGAAGAAAACAAGGTCAAAACATTCGTCACAATCATCTCCAACTTACTTTTTTTTCATTGCAGATGTAGAAACGCTTCTAAATATCTCATTATGTGAAAACGTTTCAACTGAACTAGCGTTTACAAATTACATGTTTATTAGTGTATTATTTCTTGTATAGAACACCTAATTAAAATATAGAACAAATGAGAGCGTATCCATTAGAAAACATTAGTTGGTTTGATCTTGTTGAGATTGAGGCTATAGTAAATTAAAATAAAATTGGAAAATGAAAAGATGTAAATAGGAAAAAACGTATTAACAATTTTAGAAATTTTGCTACAATATATACATTAGACTTTAATTATCTTCTTCATATTGTACGTGTTATATTATATCATTTTAGATACAAATTATGGCATATAAGGTTTTTTAAGGAGATCGATTACCGGTACACAATTTACACAAGATTAAATCCGGGTGCACTTCAAAACTACGTCGTATCCATGCAAAATATTGTCTAAGTAAACTTTCTTTCTTGTTAAAGTCTCAAGGTTGGTAGTAAGTCTCACATTAGGGTAGGTTCAGACGTTTTGTGATTTTTGTGCAAATCTATAGCTCAATACCTTTTGTTTTTAGAGACCTCAACCCATTTATTATGACGACGTAAATTATATCTATAGATTTTGGATTCACTATTGAAAATTTGTAAACTACGACCATATAAATCTTGAAATAAATGCTTTTATTAAATAAAATAATATTTTTGGTAGAATTTGAGAAAATACTGTCGAAATAAATTATCTTTTTTTTAAAATTGTGGTTTACCCTTTAAATATTTTTGAAATTTGAAATATTTGAGCACATACTCACTAATTTTTTTAAAAAAGTATGAAAATAGCTTAGGTAGTTAGTAATTCGGAAATTCTTGTCGAAAAAAAATTCGACTAAAGTAAGATAGCATACGGATCAATACGTCTTATCAAATGTTTTTTGAATAAACACCAACATACGATTATCCTAATTTCTAGCTGAGATTTGATCACATTATAATCTACTTTTTAGCTAACGTGATTTGTACTCGTGGTTCTGTTGTCTTGGGAGGGAGGGATTGTAAGCAAATGGTTCATACCGTGACAGATTTTTAAAAGCAGATAGTACCGGTTCGATCCGATCTGACTCAGTGAAGAAAAAGAGAAGTTGGGAGGATGTTTTTTTTCATAAAATGCATTTTACAAGCATTGAATAGTACTTGAGCTAAGGCGTCAACCTCGTATGGGTCTTATTTGTCAGTGATGGGAATGTTGGGGTTTGAACCCCAGTCGTGTTTATTGAAGGGGCTAAAAACTGTGCACTCTACTTTCACGCAAAGACGGGCACATTCCCTCTAAATTCTTCATCCCTACTCCATATACTGGAAACTTTCGGGTATCCCAGATGGGTAGTAAAACGAGAAAATCTGCTTCGATGGCCGCATGATCAAAGGCGTTACTCTCTCAATAAATTGGACTGTCGATTGCGGGGAGATCAGGGTTCTAATCCCGGTCAGGTGTACTGAGAGGTTTTTTTTCCCTAGATGGTTTTCCACTCTTATTTCACGCAAATGCGTATACACTTCCTCTAAATCCAACCATCCTCATCCCTATCTTATTAGTGTAATTAGTATGTATGCGTATAACCAAACGGGTAGTAAGACGTGGTGATATGTAAAATAAGAAAGATGTGAAACTCTAAAAGGGGAAAAAAAATCAATTCTACTGTTTAAATCATATCAGGAATTATTGAACAAAAAAAGTGGGTTTGATTAGTTTAACTAATATTTTCTAACTAAATCAGTCAAATTTAATATTTAAAGAGTTACGGCAAATCCATTTCCATCACGATAAGACCAGTTTTATTCTAAAGGTGCATTTAAATAAATCAGGCTTAACTGCTCAATTAACTTTGATTAGTCATCATATTTTCCCAACCTGTTAGCGCCTAGAAACCACTTCCTTCTCCCCTACCCCCGCCCCTCCCCCCCCCAATCACTCTATCTACCATCCTTTGGTGTAGATGACTCGTAAATTCTCTGGCTAAGTCCTTTACCATGACGTATCCCACCGGGAATCGCTCCATAATCCTTTGAAGCAAGGTGACTGGTGATTGACACGTTCAATCACGGAAGGGCCCCATTTTATTTAAGGGGGGGGGATGCAAAAAATATATATTTTCGAGGATAGCAAAATTTGTTGAATATCTGTCATGAGCATAGCGGAATTAGATGAGAAACTTTTTAAATGAAGAGAAAAAGAAGATAAAAAAAGTTGACAGATTCTAAGGCAGGGATCAGAAACTGTCCGATCTCGCGGCAGTTTTCAATCGATAGTGAAAGAAAACTAGATCGATCTCTGAGTTTTTTTAAACTCGCAAATATATAAAGTACTTCCAAATAATATTAGATTGGGACCAAAATCACCTTGCTCGGCTATAATCGGTAATGCTATAAGACATTAAATATAGAATATAATAGCTTGGCTATTTAATCCAGAAATTTAAATAATTTAATACGCATATTTTATTTATTCTATATACTTTTTTTCTGTAAAGGTGGGGACATAAGTAATTTGAGGAACATTGAATTCAAGGAATAAATTTAATAACTATAGGAAAAAGAAAATCCAAAGTACAGTGTGACCGAGGAACCCTTGATAAATTTATAATTCGATCGGGTCCCAAAAAAAGTTGCCCACCCTTGGTCTGAGGCGTCACTTTCGTGTTAGACTGGTTTGCTGATGATGGGAAGATCGGTGTTCGAGTTTCGGTCGGGTGTGCTGACGGTGATTTTCGCTAAGCTGTTCCTCACTTTCTTACCACGAAAATACAGGTAGATTATTTCTAAAACTCCTCCGTCTTCATCCTTAACCAATTAGAGTAATTACCAGGTGTGCGTATAGACTGAACAGGTAGGAAGACGCGGCGATTAACAAAATATTAAATGGACTAAGAATCTAAATACTGATGTACCGTTGCCCAGGGGATGCCCTAATGTACTAATAGTACATCCTTACAGTGGAGGCTCTTTCCATGTCCCGATGAGCTGAGATGAGGTGATGATGATAGTGAGTATGATGGTGTGGAACCAGTGGAAACACTTAAAACCTAACTTGAGCCTAACTAATCAAACCCTGATGACCGTTGGGGGCGATTTCCCCTTTTGCGAAAAAAATTAATATCCAAGGAACCAGCTCGGGAATCGAACCCGAGACCTCTAGGCACATAGCCAGGTACACTGGCTACTTCACCACGGGGTCAGTTAGTTTTAAAATAATCGCTTCCTATTAAAACCAGAGTGTACATATTGCGCGCCAACCGATGCTAGTGAGGTCTATCCACCATCTGAACAAATTAGTATAACTATAAAGGATGATTAGACAGTTCGTACTAATTAAACCTCTCGTCCCCTCGATTCATTAACTAACCAAATAAAAACTGTTAAACCTAACCTTGCTATTTTACAAACGAGATATTAGTTAAAGAAAACCCCCCAACTCTTTGGTAAACGCTGATGCGTTAAGTGACGTGACAGTTTATAAAGCCGGTCTCGTCTCGTTGAACACAGAGAGTTGTCTACAGGTCGAGTGGCTAGCTTCGTTGTCCATCACCTTATTTATATCCTAGTAAACTAACAGAGTAATATATTGATTTATTTTTGTTCATTTTCTCATATTAATATAGTAGTGTAGCCCGCTACGGTGTCCGCAAGGTCTAACGCGCTACTATCGCAATTTCCGATGACGGGGGGATCAAGATTCGAATCTAGATAGAGTTTATTGAGGAAGGTTATTCCTCAATGGTTTTTCCAATCTATCTCTCCACGCAAATGCGGATGTATTTTCTCTAAATATACATAACCTTCCAGATTCCTAAAACCAATAGCGTAAAGGACACAAGCTTATAACCCGAACGGGTATAAAGACGCGGTGATAAACAAAAAAGTGTGCTACTGAACAAATCGATACTTAGACTACGTCATGCTCGTCAGGTATGGCTTGACGGTGACGCGTAGGTAAAGGTTTGAATCCCAGTCGTGTGTACTGAAGTGTTTCTTAACTCTCCTAAGTAGTTTCTTCATTCTCAGTCAAAGCAAGTGTAGTACACTTAACCTAAGATTCTACCTTCCTCATACTTAACCCCATCTATTTATTTATTATACTCCATGGCGTCAGCCCGCAATCGAGCCTTAACGACCGAGTGGATGATATCTGTTGGCGAATATGTTACAAACTTCTGCTAATAGAGGGTGTAGTGTGGTCAGCATAACGACATCTCCAGTCGTTAATCTCAGTTTTCTAGACCGGAGCCGCTACTTTTTTTTCCATACAAGTAGCTCCTAGTTTGTCCCCACGAGGCTGAGTCGATCCTTTTCTAGACCCACTGCTTCACAGAAAATCTGGAAGTGCTAGCGATTGAACCCGGGATTAAGCTAGTGATTTTAGGGATTAAGAAGGTTATTTTTATAAGAAATGTACCCTCATTTGCGCTGGGAAAGAGTAGAAAACAATTTTTTGGGAAAAGACCTCAATACATCCGACCGAGATTTGAACCTCGATCTCCTCGTCATCGGTAATTTAGTCTATTGTGAGAGTAGCGCGTTAGACCGCGCGGCCACCACAGTGGCTCATGATTTATTAATGGGTTTAATCCAAATTATAGGGACAAGAAAGCTTTCTTTTAAAGGAAGTGCACCCACATTATTGAAGATAGTGGAAGTTGAAACCATAAAAAGTGAAAAATTTCCTCAGTGTATCAACTAGAAACTTGAACCTTGACCTCCCGGTCAGCGCCAATCTGGTGTGACCATCGATGTGGGCTTTAGCGATAAATATCCTACTTTTAACACCAGGAACATATATATATACACGTTCACACCTAATCAACGTAATTTAGGCATTCATGGGCTCAATGCAAGCTTTCCAAGATTTACGATCGGTTTTCAAAACAACTTGGTTAGCTTGGTTAACTTGGTTAGGGAGGAAATTTTGCCTATTTGCCTTTTCTTTACCTTGATCGTAAAACATAGACAGTTTTATATATTATATATATATATATATAGAAAATATATATATAATATATATATATAAAAATATATATATAATATATATATATAATATGAAATCCATATATATAGACGGTTGATATAAAGACAGTTTATATATATAAAACATGAAATCCAGATATATAGACAGTTAATATATATATATATATATATGTAACATGGAATGCATATAAATATAGCAGTTGATACATAGACAGTTGACATATATATGTATATCAACTGTCTATGTATCAAATCTCTCTCTCTCTCTATATATATATATATATATATAAGAGTCTTAACGNATATCAACTGTCTATGTATCAAATCTCTCTCTCTCTCTATATATATATATATATATATAAGAGTCTTAACGCGCCTATTTCGGCTTTGTCCTCTCTCGATTTATTCCCCCCTCCCCCCCAAACCCCCCTATGGTATGGATTTTATTCTGAAACAGCATGTCATGGCAGAAGAAAAAAAATAAAACTTCTTTGGAAATGATAAATTTGAAATTTTGGTCCTTGGTATCGTGAGAAGTAGACGGAAACTTTTTAAATTATAAAAAAACATTCAATATGACGATAGATCCAGTTTCACTACTGAAAATCTAGAAAAGCATCTAGTGATTAAATAGGAATATAAAATTGCCTGTAAGCCCGCTTCAATGAACGCATGGTCTAAGGCGTGACTATGGCAATATATTAGAGTCCCGATGACGGGGATATCGGGGTACGAACCCGGATCTACTGAGGGTGATTTTTCTTAAATGTCTTTTCACTATTCCTCCATACAAATGCGTCAACATTTCCTATAACTTCAACCTGCTTCATTCCTAACACATTAGCGTGATTTGTACATTTGCATACAACCCTAACGGGGATTCTCGAGATTATAAACAAAAAATGGCTGTAGGTAATAATTTGTAATAAAACCAATTTGCATTGGTTATTATTATGTACATATTTTTTTCCTTCAGTGTCTATTTGGGTTCGTAAATCCCATTGTCTGAATGCCTATTTAAAAAATTTGTTGGTACCTAAGAAACTGTTCCTTACTTACAGTAATATATTTACTTTTACAGCAACAACAATAAATGTATTTGGGGTGACCTGGTGGTCTAGGGGTAAGGTGTCGGACTTCTGTGCTGGGGGTCCGGGGTTCACTCCTAGGTCCCGGCACAGATTTATCCGATTGCCAAACCCTTCCTTCACCTCTGACAAGACGTGTATTAATCACAACTTGTGAATGTGAGGAATGCCAGGCCTCCAGCGTGGTTCGGATTCCACGTTAAACTGTAGGTCCTCCATTTCATCTCCCAATTACACATTAGCGTAAGTGCGTATAACCCGAACGGGTAGTAAGACGCGGTGCTAATAATAATAATAATAATAATAATAATAATAATAATAATAATAAATAAATGTATTTGAATGAGATCAGATTTATAATACTGTTTATTTTCTATCTGTTTACACATCTGATCTTTTTTTTATTCGTATTATCTTTGTACTGATAAAAAGTTCTAATGAGCACCTCCTCCTATTTTTTAACTAACCCGTTTAATGTGGTGGTTGTTAGTGGAAGAGTGGGTGTATATCAACCAAGCCCACGGCGTTAACCCACTATTATAATCTATCCAAAGATTTGACACGAAACTGACAGTTAATCGAGAATAACGATGACACGTTGGTATTTGAGGTCAACGGTCTATGTACAATAGACCCTCCTTTTTCCCCACTACCCTGCCCTTTTACAAAAACAACAACTGTATGTTTCAACCATAACAATAAGCCGTATTAATGTTATCGAAGATAGTTAGGCCTGTGCTTGTTAAGAAATTGATTAATATTATTGTAGACTCATCCATTTTTGTCTGATAGTGTTATTCTCGGGTTCCTACCCAAACAATTTTCAATTTTTTTCTAATGGAAGCTCATAAACAGATAATGTACTCAAAATTGTACATTTAAAGAATTTTCAAAAGGGAAGCTTCAAATTTTATAAAATGACAATTTATTTCTTACAAAAATTTCTTGAGCGCTGCCAAAACAATTTTTTTATTATTAAAAATATTCATTTAAGAGCAGTGGTTGACAACAATTTTGGACACCTATCGACTTAAGTAACGTAGGGGACGCGAGATAAGAGCTTTTTATTTGCAGTTCTTATAGAAAAAATGTTGTTGGATACTAAAACCAAATGTTTCTCCAGTAGAAACACAAGAGTTTAATTTTCTTCTCATGGTAATATCAATAGTTGTTGAATATCTGTCATGAGCAAAGCGGCATTAGATGAGAAACTTTTTAAATGAAGAGAAAAATTGTCATTACATTCCAGGACCTCCTCGACAGATATTCAACAACTGTTGAAGTCACCATGTGAAAAAAATTACTCTTTTTGTTTATCCTGAAGCAATATTTAATTTATTTTGAACATACAAATATTTTGATATAAAAACTACAAAAACACTTAGCTTTTATCGCGTTGCCTACATTCCCAACTTATAGAAATAATTTTTTTTTAAAAGGTACCTTTTCATCAATGTTATTTTAGTTACACTCAAATATTATTTAAAAGTAGGCTACTTGCGATATTTACAACTCAAAAATCAAATTTTAGGGACATTGTAGTTTTCTTACGCGATCGATTGAATATTGCCGCGAGATCAACCAATTGCCAAACCCTGCTTTGGAGGATTAGCATATCAAAGTTTACAAATTCTCAAAAGTGAGGCCATCATTAATCGGTGGATGTATAGCCACCAGGATTTCTGATGTCATCAATATAAGTGGTTAAGGTCTTCACAAAAAAGGTATTGGGCTGTATCTTTGCAAATAATAACAACTATAACACGTCTGATTTTACGTTGATATTTACTACAAACTCGGTGACTTGGACAAATGACGAAGTTGACTTTTACATCTTTACTTCTGGGAACAGCTCTTTAAACTTTAGTTCACATAAAAGAACAATTTAAAAAGTTACCGTCTCGTTAAGTTCTATCAGGACCTATAGTGGAAAGAAATTAGATAAATTAGATGGTTATCATCATTTTAGAAAATATAAATTATATTCCTTTACCATAATCGAATAGGTGGGAGGATTGACTAAACGTTTAGACTAGTGTTCAGGTGAAGTGGAGTTCAGGGTTCGAATCCTAGCTTTGTGAGCTGAAGGTGGTTTTCCCTATATGGTTTTACACTCTACCCCTAAGCAAAAGGCAAAATATTTCCCCATTCCTAACCCCGTGATAAAATGTTGATAGCTTGAATGGGTAATAAAATGTTGATCAACAAAATAATAAAGTGTTTAGGGGTCCACCTAGGTAAGTGAGAAATTGCCGCGCAGAAGTTCAGTTCTAATGCAATATTTAACTATACGATGTTTCAAAATATTATTCACGCTAAAATAAAGTCTACGGATTTCAAAAGGGCTCTTTTACTTAACAATCCTATAGTTTGAATAATGATGATGATGATAATAATAATTAATAATAATATAAATAAAATGTGTGAAAATATAACGATTTTCAAAGGCTACTTGAGCATATTTGTAGAGCTATGAGACTAGTCTTAATGAAAAAGGGCTCTAGACCTAGCCCTAAAAAATACAACTTTTTTTAGGCTCACAACATAAAATTTCAAGATTTTAAGAACTAGCAACAAGTTTTCCTCTTCAACTTATGATAAGAAGTTTAGTAGTTCTCTTTCCCCTCTTTCTTATTGACATGACAAAGGTTGGTTATAATTGAAGGGCGAAAGGGAGTATAAGTTAAAAAATAATAGACAAATAGTTCCAGAAAACGACACAAAGTTTTTGAAGGTTTGTGTCCTGACAGCGGGTTTATCCCTTCTCGCTGGCCGAGGCGATCACCTTAATAGTTCCTCGTCACACATAAATTTCCAATTCTAGTACACTTGAAAGTATCCGACCTTTGACCGAATTAAGTTTCCAAGTTGGTCTTCCTAGCTACTAAGTCGAATATATGTTATGGTTTTCCATTAATTTGTCATGAAAATGTTGTTGATAATTATCCAAAACAAATTATTTTTATTTATATACGAATCCTAGGTCTACTAAAAACATTTTTTTCTGAACCAACTTATTTCACCCAAGGCCGTTGTCAGAGGGGATTTTTGGAGGTTCAAACCCCCCTGAAATTTTACGAAAAAAATATATATGGCTTTATTTATAAATCAAGCAATATCAAAATTAAGGTACACGTACAAATTAGGGGGCTGTGTTACCATAAAAAGCACTTCAGAGAGTTTCTAGAGGTGTTAAATATCTAGAATTTTTTTTCTAGACTTCGGCAGTTAGGGGCTTATGTTATCATTAAAAAAAACACTTTCGAGAGCTCTCTAGGTGCTTAAATATATAGATTTTTCCTAGCCTTTGGCAGCTAGGGAGCTATGCTGCTATAAAAAAAACCTTTTAAAGAGCTTCTAGAGATATTTAATATTTATAAATTGTCGTAGCCTCCAGCAGTTAGGGGGTTATGAGGCTATAAAAACACTTCAGATAACTTTTAGAGTTGTTTAAATATGCAGATTTTTCCTAGCCTTCGGCGGTTAGGAGGTTATGTTGCCATAATAAAACACTTCAGATAGCTTCTAGAATTGTTTCTCGTTTAGAATTTTTTCTCGTTTAGAATTTTTTCTAGCCTCCAGCAATTGGGGGTTGTGCCCACCAACCTCCCCCCACCCCCCTGGCTGGCTACGGCCTTGCCTTCATCAATTAATTCATCATTGTGAAAGAAGAAGCTTCAATTTCATCAATAGTATATTTTTTATTTGGGATTGTAATTTAACCTGGGACTTAAAAGAACCAAACAAATCTTCACATTTAGGGCGTGGTCTTATCAATCCAAGACTCTCGGGACTACTTTGACGAAAGCTTTTAATAACGCGAGACAACTAAAATCTAGTTTTCCCTTATTTTTAAATCGCATGGAACAACAAGACATAAATGGTCATGTGTAGCTTTATTTGTAAATTTTAAATATTTTTGATTAAAAATAATAAATACAGGAAGTTTAGCTTGGCTATAAAAGTGTGGTAATGCTTTCAACCCTCACTAAGGGTGAAACCAGCTACATATGGCATAAAGTTACATCGTAGTGGATACAAAGTAATAACCAACTGACAACCATATTAAATTCACACGAATCAGATAAATTTGATGATTATGAATATGAACTGTTTCTCCATTTGTAATAAATGCTCAGTCTATAAGAACCTCCTTGATTTTATATTACCCTAATAAGGCTATTTTAGACGTACATTTTATAAAAATATTAATATCTTGTTTCCTTAAAGCATGCTACACATTTAGTTCATCTCATCACATACCTTCTTGATTTTATACAACCGCAATAGCCTTATATCAAAAGAGAAGTTCTTCATATCATGTGCATGTAACTTGCTTTCTTCATGTATGCATGAGAAAATGTGGTGATTTACTGTAAACTGAGTTTAATATGAATTTCAACCAAAATAAGATAAAAGTCATGATGTGCAGTAAACGAGATATGATGAAGATCACGAGAGAACTAGGAAGAGTATAGTTCTTCAGCAATTATCAGAATTTGGCTATCTAGGAACTGAAATAACAGAAGCAAGAAATATGTAAGTAGATTGGCGCAGGCAAAAGGGGCTTTTAAAAAAAATACTATTGACCTCAATGAGCATAAGTCTAGAAATCAAGAAAAGGTTCCTACTGGCGTAATTGTCTTAATTGGAAGTCTGAAAACGAAAGATTAGAAGCATTTTACATGTGGTGCTATAAAATAATCTTTAAAATATCATGGTTAGAAAGAAAAACAAACTCAGATGTACACTAAGTTTACCCTCAAAGGTAGCAGTCCTATCTAGGTGGAATATGCTATGGCCCAATATATTACTAGCTATGCCATAGTGGAACAACTCAAGGTAAGCTTGTGCCTTTCAAGACAAACTAAGGATACTAATCAGTGGCCGAATGCTTAAGGCGTCATTCTTGTGTTAGACTGGCCTACTGATGACGGGGAAATTTGGGGTTCGAATCTTGGTTAGTTCTACTGAGGATTTTTTGTTGTTGCTAAATTGTTTCTCACTCTCGATTGGAAGATGCTGTCAAGAACAATTATAATGATCAAAGACTCGGCTCAGGGTAAGCAGAATTTGAGAGCTGCAGAAAACCAATCAAAATATTGATGATGATGATGATGATGATGATCAGTTTATCGCATCCTCTTGATTCCTCACCACCATAATTATGGCGAGTAATGATTGTAAATCATGTATGTATAGATAGCACGCTAATTTTTAAGATAGGCCTATATTTTATACATGACGTCTCACTATCCATCTGGGTTATCTACAATTTTTTTTTTAGTACTGCATCTTACTACCCGTTCGGATTACTAGTTACGCTGATGATTTAAGGATTAGAAAGGCTATATTTAGAGAAAGTGTATCTGTATTTGCGTGGAGGCAAAGTGGAAAACAATTTAGGGAAAACCATCCTCAGTACACCCTACCGAGATTCGAACCCCGATCTGCCTGTTATAGGCAGACTAGTCTATTGCAAAAGTAGCTTTTTAGACACCACGCAGGCACCGAAGCGGGCTATTCACATTTAATTACAGTAATAAGTGAAGATTGAGGAAGGTAGAGCTTACGAGAAATGTGCAAGAATTTGCTTGGATTAAGAAAGGGAGCACATGGGGGGTGGGTCGGGGTGGGGAGGAGGGAACTTTAGAGCACCTGAACAAAATTCGACACCCAACTCCCCCGTAATGCTGGGATCATGATTAACTTAACGTCAAGTTAATGTCCACTCAACACTAACGTAACGTAACGTAACGTAAAGTTTCTCCTTGTGGTTTTTAAATGGAAGCCAGCACGATTTACTTAACTTAAAGAGTTATGCGGGGGAAAAACTTTCACGCTACGTGGACATTAATTGAAGGGTAGCACGTGTTCTAGATATCAAATTTTTTTTTGGCGAGAAACGTTGACACGTCTATTAACACTTCATTTGTTTGTTTCTGGTATGCAGATGACTTATAACTCGTAGCCTCTGATCACACATTATTTTCCATGTACAATAAGCTTATATTGCAAGTACTTTTAGCGTAATCAGCCTTAAATAATTGGGCTCTATAGTAGTGACAATTTGTTTTCAAATGGTACGTATTAAATTGCTGTGTTTTGCTATAGCTTTTGCATTAATTTACGTGAATTCCAATCAGTGTTCCTGAAGTGAACGGCGTCACTGGAAATACGACCAGGTGTTACCTTCGTTATTAAGATAGGAGTGTAGAAGTTAAAGGAAATGTTTTTGCAGTTCTCGTATCAAAACTTTTCTTTTGTTCAAAATAAATCAAATATTGCTCCAGTATAAATATAGAGTTTAATTTTCTTCCCATGGTGACCTCAACTGTTCTTGAATATCCATCAAGGGTGCACTAGAATAATTTAATAACAACTTTTTATCTTAATTTAAAAAGTTTGTCATCTAATGCCGCTATGCTCATTACAGATATTCAACAACTGTTGATATCACCAGGTGAAGAAAATTAAACTATATGCTCATACTGGATGATTATTTTTTTGTAAAAAAAATGTTTTTACGTAAGAACTACGAAAAACACTTACACTAACTCACGTTCCCTACGCTTCTAACTTAAAGAAACAACAATTTCCCAATTTTGGTTTCGGTAGCCCTCAATTACCTCGATCTTAAAGATCCATCGGTGACGGCATAGACCTTGAACGATCTCTTTCGACGTTTACTAAAAAAAAAAAAAATCCAAAGGATGGGCCCACAGTTCTTCCCCCCACACAAAATATATTTTCGTCCGTCGCGGTGGACTGACATTTAAAACGTTTCTCGCTTCAGAAATCAACGTCGTCATAATGAATCATCTACCAGGGTCGTCGGAAAGGAGGAGCGGTACTGCATTATTTCACGTTCTAATTCGATTACACGCCATTAAACACCATCATACCCCCGTGTGAACTAAGACGATGACGTCACGCCGAATGAAGGAAAGGTGGGGAAGGGTCACTACTTCACACCCACTGAGATTCATTCCTAAAAAATAAAAATAAAATATTCATCACACGTACGATTTTAGGGCTCTGCGGTGGTCGAGGGCTCTAAGGGGTGAGATTATAGCGGTTATCTATAACTTCTAAGGGTCTTCAGGATGATTCAGACTTTAAACCAGGTCAGGGACATAAAGGGCCAGTTTCATAGTCAGATTTAGTACGCCTAAAGTGCGAGTCGATACTAAATACAAGACGTCACCTACCTGAAATTGAATAGAATGGGCCAGTTTCATATGCGAAACTGGCCCATTCCATTTTGGTCTAGGTAGGTGTCGTCCTGTATTTAGTATCGACTCGCACTTTAGGCGTACTAAATCTGAATATGAAACTGGCCCAAAGTGTAAATTTATTAGGAAGAATAAAAGAGGTTTGAAGTCCACTGAAGTGGTATGTGGAGTGTTGCAAGGGAAGCAGACCTTGTTAAAATTATACCTGTGATACGTTCTCACCCACTTGGGGCCCTATTTGACCAATCATACATATGCTCTACTCTGCATGCCTCATATGGGAAAGTATTCTCCTAGATACCTGACCAATGAGTGTCCTACAAGTCACAGGTACGGTTTAAACTAATACCGCTTACCCTGGAAACACTTCACGACACGCCACTTGTCCACTGTAATGAGGAGATCTTAGGCACGACAAATTAATCGGCACCATCATACCTTAAAATACGGACCCACCAAAATCTTGGAAAAATATATCTTTCCCAGTCCATGACCAATCAGCACGGCCCGGATTTTAATGACATGTCATCTTTATTTTGGTACATCACAGACAATTATTCTAATTTGCACATAAACTCTGTTCATGATCACCTGGTTGTGAAAACGTGTTTTTATAGGTCATTTTTGGATAGTATTTTGTCATTTTGGTTTCTAGGAATTTTTTTCATGTTTTGTGTAATTTTTTAGTCATTTTTCGACAATTTAAAAAAAAAGTAATTTATGACGTTTATGTTGAATAAGTTTACTCTAAAAGACTATCGATATTTTATAAATACATGCATATTTAAAGATTATTTTTCTTCAACCCACAGTTGTCTCAATGAAAAGATAATGACGTAGACAATGAACTTTGTATCCTCTCGGATTGTATGGTTGTAAAATACACAATACTGGTGACATTGCAATTAAGTTGGAAAGGGTTGCATAGGAAGAGGGTAACTGTTGTTTCTGAAGCAGATATTTCTATATCAATGTTAGGCCTACGTTTATCAGAATGCATTAACTCGCTTCGGTGGCCGTGTGGTCTAACGCGCTACGCTCGTGTTAGATTAGATTGCCAAAGACGGGGAGATCGGGGTTCGATCTCGGTCGGGTGCACTGAGGGTGGTTTTCCTAAATTGTTTTCCACTGTCATTCCACGCAAATGCGGGTAGATTAAAACTTCCTAATCCCCAAACCATTAATGTAACTAGTACATAGGCGTATAACCCGAATGGGTATAGTAAGACGTGGTGCTAAAAAAAGAACTTATTAGTTAAAGGATTTTCATTAATTTTTTTTTTTAGTTTCAATTTGTAAAGAGAATGTTAGCTTTATTCGTGTCTATCCATTAAAAGTTTTTTTTATTACCATATTTAGGTAATTTTTTTTTCAATTTTGAAGTAATTTTTCAGAACTTTTAAGTAATTTTAAAATAATTAGTTCATCAAATTCCAGGCTCTACCAATCAGCATTATTCATTTTCATAACCACATAATGTTCATTCTACGTTGGGTCACAGCACCCGGCACCCAGTAGCCCAAAAACGCAAAATCAAACTCAATAGTCTCAAACCAGGTTGACGCTATCGCTAAATCGGTGAAAGAGTTGTTCAACACCCGAAAGGCTTCAAATGAATCGAGAAAATATTACTAAATGAAATAATATATTCCGTTTCTTTCAAACAAACTTAACAGCTATGTCTAGTATAATATAGACTTATTGTTATGTGCGCACATCGTCTACAATTAAAGCTTACAGCCTTACCATGACGGACTCCACTATGGTACTATCATAAAATTTGCACCATAGTGGGGAAAAAAGCATGATAAACTTAAGTGCTACCTTTAAGGGTAAACAAAATGTATTTGTTGCAATTCTAGCTACTTGCAGTAAGTAAGTCCATTGTGGCATCTAGAAGGGTATAAGCGTTTTGTATTTGGTGGGAGGAAAAAAAAACCGGCCAATGCTAGACGGTCTATATTTTTTGGAACCACGTGTACATGGAATCAACACCAGTTACTTGCAGTAAGTAATTTCATGACGGCACCAAGAAGAGTACAAAGCTTTTGTATTTGGTGGGAGGAAAGCAAACGGAGAATGTTAAAAGGTCTATATTTTTCGGAACCACGTGTACATGGTGCAACACCAGTTACTTGCAGTAAGTAATTTCATGACGGCACCAAGAAGGATACAAAGGCTTTGTTCTTGTTGGAGGGAAGGTGAGGGAAACCGTAGAGTAGAGCGTGAAGGCCGTTCAATGACATTCCTCTCACCTTCTTTTCTTCTTCCTCCCGAAACTATGAGAGGTAAGAGCAGTTGAAATGTATAGAAATCCAAGCACGCAAGGGGTCGTACAAGAGAGTAAAGTTAACCTTAAGTGTTATGAAAATACACTTGGCTGCCACCAGGAGCGCAACTGTTTTGTTTTTTTAAAATCCAAATCCAGGATAGTCAAGTCATCTTTCCTCTTCTCTGTGCTATGGGATGGTAGTGCTTTCTAGGGGTTATTAAGTGAACTAATTGGGCGGTCCTCGACGGCTAAGCTGGTGCCATTTTTTATGGAAATACTTTCAACGACACCAAGCGATAACCTTGGTGTACTTTGTGTGTGTATGTCTGTATCACGTCTTATTACCCGTCTATGTAGGGTATACATATATTTACACTTATAAGGTATGAATAAGGATGGTATTCCGCTTCGGTGGCCGCATGGTCTAAGAGACGTCACTCTCGCAATAGATTTGACTGCAGACGACGGGGAAAAATCGGAGTTAAATTCCGGTTGGGTGTACTGAAGCTGTTGTTTATTTTCTAAATAGCTTACCACGCTCCTTCCACGCAAATGCAAGTACACTTCTTCAGAATTCAACCTACCTCATCCCTAACACATATGTGTACAGCCTGGACGGGTATAAAGACGTGATGGTATATAAAAATGAAGGAATATATTTAAAGAAATCTATCCACATTGAAGAAGGAGGGAGGGTCTTAAGGTGGGACGGAAGGGGGGCGTGAGAAAAGGCCAATGTTTTTTTGCAGTTTTTATGGCGAAACATTTTTTTTGGCAAAAAAAAAATATTACTCCAGTACAAACATAGAACAATTTAATTATTTTCTTCACATAGTGACCTTAACCTTTCTTGAATATCTCTCAAGGGTGTTCTATAATTTAATGAAAACTTAATTTTTCTCTTCATTTAAAAAGTTTGTTAGATAATGCCACCATGCTCATGACAGATATTCAACAACTGTTGGTATCCACATATGAAGAAAATTAAACTCTTTATGTTTCTACTGAATAAATATTTTATTTTATTTGGCCAAAGAAATGGTTTGCCATAGAAACTGAAAAAATACTGGACTTTTCTTGCAATTCTTTCCATCCCACCTTACAGCATTTATGGGGGG
>CABFWB010002109.1:39700-60464 GCA_902151455.1 Timema bartmani | reverse complement strand
TGAACATTACCCTTTGAAAAAAAAAAAAAAAGTATAATTTATTACAATGTCCAAATATTTCAAGGCCGAAGTTATTAGGAATTATTATGCCTGTGTTTGCGTTTAGTTTTCTGAGGTCTACAATTATTCCAGATATCTTCACATAAGATCAATGGTAAGTGAACTACAAATTAAGAACATCCGGTAGAGTTGTTAAAAATATAAAACTGATTTTTTTTTAAATAGTAATTTTGTTTTCTAAATCGGCTTGAATTACTAGTCCATCGAAACCTGATAATTATATTACTAAACCAGATTGACCGCTTCTTTAAATTATCTTTCCTGTTTTTTTAAGACTACACTGTACTTTTTTTTACAATAAATCAACAAACTGGCGTAAAGGGTAATGTTATCAAATCAACACTTTGCCGGACTGTCACCGATTTAAAATCCCACTGCAGTGGTCGAATGATCAAATGCGTCACTCTAGAATTAAACTATACAGTCACTGATTGATATACCTGGGTTCCAAAACCGGTTGGGTATGTTTATGTTTTCCTAAATCATTTTCCACTCTCCCTCCATGTAAATACGGGTACACTTACTCTAAATTGAACCTTACACATCCGTCAACACATTAGCGTTTTTAGTACAAGTGCATTAAATCCGAATGGATAATAATAGGCCTACACAGTGACAAAATATATATATCAAGGGACACCACTGTCTGTCTAAGAGTTGAAATGCGTGTTCTGAATGTAGCAGCCAGCAACCATGCGCTAGCGCCACGGTGGGTGAGCAATTAATCAAAATGACCTTAAATAATTGAATGTGGTGCGTCTTTTGAGTGCAGATGAATTTCATTCATTGCTACATTTAAAATAAATGGTACGGTACACCGCACGGACTTTCTCTCTATTTTATCTTAAATTTAAAAAAAATTATTTAGCACTGCGTCTTACTACCCGTTCGGGCTACACGTTCAAGTACTAATTACGCTAATGGATTAGGAATTGGGAAAGTTGAATTTAGAGGAAGTTAAACCATATTTGCGTGGAGGGAGAACGGAAAACAATTAAAGAAAAACTACCCCAGTTCACCTGAGTGAGACTCGAACCTCGATATCCCTGTCCTCAGCAGTCTAGCTCAACACGAAACTAGCGCGTTAACCAACTACGCCACCGAAGCGGGTATCTTAAATTAGAGACATTTACTAAAAGCTCGTAAGACTATTTTGTGAAACTAAGTAATATACGTTGTTGCAGAAACACGTCAACAAAGAATATAAATGAAAAGAGGAAGATCTCTGATCAAAAAAGATCATAACAATCAATTTTAATCATCAAAGAGCACCATAAAAAATATATGTATTAGCAAATAGGTTGGAACTATTGGTTTAATAAAAATATGTTCCAAATAAAATAGTTTTATTTTAAATAGTAGTACAACTTTACAGCAATAGGATACCTCGTATCTCAAATAGTTTCGGAAATTTGACCAAAATTTGAAATTTCTGCTTAGGTAAAGTACCCTTAATGTCAAATTCATGGGGAAATGAGCATGTCCATTTTGTTTGTAATGTTAAACACTGCCTAGATACAAAATATAATCCAAATCGTTAAAGCGGATTTGGAGAAAATTGATTTGATCTCTTTTTTTAAGCTACCCTTAATAAAGGGTTGGCTATCGAATACCAATAACACAATAACCCTATATACCAAGTTTCAGTCCGATTCGTAAAATTGTTTATATTCTAGGCCTAGATACAAACGCACAGGAAGACATACGGCATCATGAAAACAACTTTTTCGGTTTTAGGAGGTCATGAAACGTCGATATTCATCGATATTTCGTGTTCAATTCTTTTTTATATGATCACAATACTTCTCTCACCGAGGGGTTGAAAGAAAGTAAAAAAAAAGTGAATATTATTTTTTTTTAACTGATTTTAAAAAGCAGCAAGGTGGTCTAGGGGTAAGGTGTCAGACTTCTGTGCTGGGGGTCCGGGGTTCAATCCTCGGTCCCGGCACAGATTTATCTGATTACCAAACCTTTCCTTCATCTGTGACAAGACGTGTATTAGTCACAACTTATGAATGTGAGGAATGCCAGGCCTCCACCGTGGTTCGGATCCCACGTTAAACTGTAGGTCCTCCATTTCATCTCACAATCACCCTACCATTACATGTTAGCGTAAGTGCCTATAACCCGAACGGGTAGTAAGACGCGGTGCTAATAATAATAATAATAATAATAATAATAATAATAATAAAAAGCGGCAACGTACATCAGTGCAATATTAATTGGCAAGTTGACGCTGAAAAGACCACTTAAGCCACGCCCTTGCAGATAAATGGAGGGGACACCTTGTTGGAGGTCGACGTCTCAAAGAAGTAGTTGTGCGCCGGGGAAGGAAAAGATCGAACGCCTTCTTCCTCCCCTCGTACCCACCCACAATCGACAAGAAATTGACATAAACAAGTTCTCAGTTCCTTTAAAAAAAAAAATGGACTAGACAGATATAATGTGGCGTCAGTGCTTTACAAATGACTATAATTATTAATTTAAGTGATAGTATAACAGGTAAGACAAGAAACTAGAACCTTAGCAAGAGGAAAGATATATAAGAGTAGCTGTGGCTGTGATCGTGATGAGCTAAGGCGCTGTGATTTGCGCGATGACCATCCTCAAAGAAAGAGAGATTCGCAGTAGACTATGGTATTTATTAATCATTTAAAATTACAATTAGTCTTCGACTCACACGGGTATTCGAGTTACGCGGATTTGTAGATAGGGGTTGCGATGCTTAGACCTATATCTAGCAGCGCCATCTATCAAGCTTCACTTTAAACATAATAGATGGCGTTTCTAATAAGCTTACACACAGATGATAGTGTCGTCACCATTTTGTTTGTTTATCCTATCCTTAAAAAAAACGAACAAATATGTCAAAAACACATCGTATTTTAGTCCTGTTCGATATGTGTGGAAATATTTGGAATGATTTAATCATGTAAGTCAAGGACTAGACTTTGTTTTAATATGATTGTTTGTGTCACCACGTCTCACGAACAGTTCCTGATACACGCGAATAATTTGAAAACGTTAATTTGAGTAAGAATTAAGAAGGTATAGCTAAGAGCAAATGTATAGTAAAAAGAAAACGTGAGAAAACACATTCGACGCATGAACCAACCAGCTAGGTCCTTACACCTTGATCCAGTATAAAATCAATACTATTCATGATAAAACCTCACCAGCTATCTAAACCTGCCTCCTTGTATAAGGGTCAAAGACCCTGGCTGCTGACATAGAGGTCTCGGGTTCGATTTCCGGCTGGTACCAGGAGATTTTTCTTGAAAGTGGAATAACTACTATTGTCACCAGGGATTGGTTAATTGGGCTTGATTCAGGTTAAGATATTTCTTGGCTTCCCTCCAACATATTCACCATCCTCATCCCCTAATCTTGTCGGGACACGGGGAAAAACCTCCACGAAAAAGGAAGTATTATTATTATTATTATTATTATTATTACTACCAGGAATCTTACCCCTTGACACATGATCCAACCTCAGTATATATCTACTTCTTGACCAAATATAAGATCCAAACGACTAATGACATCAACCTCACAAGGTCTCTACACCTTGACAAGTGAACAAAGAGGCCGTGAAGTACAGGGATGTGCTTGCCTAGTCTTCTTGTAATGGGAATGTAATGTAATGCCATGTTTGACATTCAAACCAGCAGCTGTCACGTACCTAGACCAGGTAACGACACTGGGTTGACGTCATCGGTTGTATTTTACAATACACTGCAACAAGATTGTTCATCCCACCCTATACTTGTTATTGGTTCTGTCTAGATATGGGTACACATCAGTTGGTCTAAAGTCATTGCGCCTACATTTTATGCCAAATGACTTTAGGCCAACTGAATTTAAGCCAACTAACTTTAGGCCAACTGACTTTAGGCTGACTTACTTTAGGTCAAATGACTTTAGATCAACTTACTTTTAGAGCAACTGACTTTAGACCAACTTAATTTAAGCCAACTGAATTTTAGGCCAAACTACTTTTAGGTCAAATAACTTCAGACCAACTGACTTTTAGTTCAAATGACTTTAGGCCAACTGATTTAAGGCTAACTAATTTTAAGGCCAAATTACTTTAGGACAACTGAGTTTTAGGCCAACTGATTTTTAGGCCAACTTACTTTAGGTAAAATGACTTTAGACCAACTTACTAGAGGCCAACTTAATTTAAGCCCACTGACTTTTAGGCCAACTGAATTCAAGCCAACTAACTTTAGGCCAAATGACTTTAGACCAACTGACTTTCGGTTCAAATGACTTTAGGCCAACTGAATTAAGGCTAACTAATTTTATGGCCAAATGATCTTAGGATAACTAACTTTTAGGCCAACTGATATCTGGGTCAAATGACTTTAGACTGAGATTAGGTCTACATTTTTAGGCCAACTGACCGCTAGGCCAAATGCCGTAACCCCCCTAAAGATGCTTACAACTGAGGCTAACAATATGGACACTGAGGCTTGCTGGCCGTACGTATGGTGTGACGCAACGATACCCAAACTGTGGTTCGCGTACTTACAAGGGTTCACGAAAGATTTCAGGTGATACGCGAGGTACTACGAAATTTTATTGATCATAAAATATAATCTATTTTTAGCGTCTCGTGACCCCTAGGAGAGAGGAAGTATTGTGATCGTAGAAAACTGTTCAGAGACTTTGATGAATGTCGACGTTTCATGACCCCCTGAAACAGAAATAAATGGGGTGTGGCTGTGTCATGGACACGGCCGTGTGTTGTACGTGAATACGCAGCAAAATAACCTCAAAATGGCGGCGCTTCCCCCTCCACCACGTGCGATGCGTCACTGTTCTCGCTTATCGTAATGAATTCTTTGATCCTTTAGCTATCCAGTGGTATAATTTAATTTTGGATGTAGAGGAAAGATTCGAAACTACAACACCAAACTGTATCCCCCGATTTTGTTATCATTAGGTTTTTTGGATTGCCCCCGTATGGTAGCAAATTTAAAGACGTATTCACGTCAAAAAGATGTTTACGTTGTTTTTCTGTATTTCGGGCTACCATTTCGGGAAACCATTTTACCAATTGGGCTAAAACTTGGTATCTAGGGCTTCCAAAAGGTTCCCTATAAGAACTTTTAGAAATTATTCATCCAACCTCAAAATTAAGTGTAGTTTGCTTAAGAACAAAAACGAGAAAAATATCTATTTCTCATCCCTACCCCATTAATAAGACGCGGTCCAAAATAAGAACTACTATTCTTATATAATCAGTTGTTTAAGAATTTTTCGTTAAATATCTCAAATTAAAGAAGAATCATTAAAGTTTATATTATTATTCCATAAATAAAACAAACATATCTTTGCACACAACCGTAAGAATCAAAGGACACGTCCCCATGGAATATTATTTTTTTTATATTATTTGTAACTTACAACTAACATCTATTCATCTCAGCACCATACACCATAATTGACCCCCTTCTAAAGATCAAGGACTTCTATTCCAACAACTCAATAACTTTTAAACTACGACTTTACTTCTTTTTTTTAACCAAATGTTCTCGAGGTGTTTCTTACATGCTTCTATTGTTATTGCTTCGGATGAAATCATCGGGGAGGATGTTCAATGCCACGATGAAACGTTGTTTTAAGGTGGGGTGGAGGGGGGGGGGGTGGAGGAATTAAGGTGCTAGAATATCCTAGCAGAAATTCATAAATGCTAGGAACCAAGTGGGCTTATAAAGTTAACGGGTGGAGCTGTCTGTCAGTATTTTATTTTATTTTTAGCACCGCGTCTTACTTACTTCCCGTTCAGGTTTTACGCTTATGTATTAATTACGCTAATGGTTTTTGGGACTAGGGAGGCTATATTTATATGAATTGTACCCGAATTTGTATGGAAGGAGAGTGAAAAACATTTTTTGAAAAAAAAAACTCAGTACATCCGACCGAGGTTCAAACCTAGATCTCCCCATCATCGGCAGTTTAGTATACTATGAGAGTAGTACGTTAGGCCACGTGGTCACCGGAGCGGGTAGTTGGTTCTACACCCCGAATTTGATGAAGAAGCTCGGAATAAAACCGAGATTTTTTTTTTACTAGTGCAGAGGGACCTACGAGGCTCGCGTTTGATTTCTTGTGATTGGCTTGATAGCTCGTCGCGTGACCACATTTCAGTTCAGTGTTTTTTCCGGCGAACGTGTGAATCCACAGTAAGGCAACAGCTGAAAGGTGGCCAACTTACCTCGAGGCTAGTATGATACGTATTTACCAAAACTCGATGAATAATTCCTCTCCAGTGGAGCGTATCGTAATATTCTCGAGAAAATTAAGTTACATAGTAAGACTCCCCCTTCTAACCCCCCACCCTTCTTCTTTCACATAATAAATCATGTTATGATGTTAATGAGCGTTTATAATGACCAATAAAAATAAACAACCTGGTCACGGATAATAATTTAAAACGAAGAAATCCGGGGGGGGACTAGGCTATTTTTAAATCATAGTTGGGCCATGCGTCTCTTCTACGACATGTTACTATTCTCTATTTCCCTCTCTCATTTTTTATGTTATTATTACTTACCTAATCTAAGGGGTAGGAAGGAAATGGGCTGTTTTAAAGGACATTCACCGGCACTGCGGGGGAGACAGGAGTGTTATGAACAAAACACGTAGTGAAAACCACCCATAGAGCAACTGGCCTGGAGGATGAACTATTCATTCTCGAGCTGTTATAGTGAGGGGACGGAGAGCTCAGGTCCAAATCATTGGGAAGAGGAAATATCATGAGATGAACCAATAGAAAAATTATTATGATCAAAACTAGCCGGCCTCGTGGTCTAGTGATCACTGCACCTGGCTACGAGCCTAGGGGTCTGGGTTCTATTCCCATCTGGTACCTTGAATATTTTTCCCAAAAGGGGAATTACCCCAAAGGTCATCAATGTTTGGTTAGTTGGATTTAAGTTAGGTTGAAATGGATTCCTACTGGTTCCACACCCTCATACTCACAATCACAATCATCTGAACACATCGGGACATGGAAAAAGCCTCCATGGAAAGGATGTACGAATAGTACATTCGGACGTCCCCTGGAAAACGTTACATTAATAAGCGGTAAGCGGTATAGTCCAGACGCGCAATATTAATATTATTAAGATCTCAAACCTGATTTTTTTTTTGTATGATCACAATACTTCCTCTCACCAAGAGTTCACGAGAAAGTAAATTATTTCTTCTTGTTCCAGAAATTATAACCAACATGTGAAAGCACGCCTCGGAAGTCGAACAACAGACCTCTAGTTCCCACCATCGCTAAAAGGCTAACGTTATAGTCTCGAAGTACTGGTATCCACCTCTGAAGGTCTTCGTGTTCAAATTCCTGTCAGAGAGTTTAAAAAAAAATTAGATTCATCAGACTAGATACGAGGTGAAAGGGAGTTCTAGGTTAACGGTCAGCACGCCTGACACCCTTGAGGTTTGAATCGATATGCATCGGCTTCAATGGGAAATACCTATCTCCCCACCCCTTCCTTCATTCTGATAGGCGAGGTTTTCCATCTTCGCTCCAAGCGTAAGCTAGTACATGATTTTTTTTTAATTCTCACTCTCTTTACGAATGTTAATTAGCGTCATTAATAATGTTAGATAATAGTAATAAAATTTAAAAATTGCAAATGGCTTGGAATTCGCTACAAACAGGAACAATTACCAAACGTGTTAGGTAATCGAAATGCCCATATACTATAATAAAAGAAAGGGATCCTTGGTTGTACTCGAAGCAAGGTTCTCTAAGGTGATAATTCCAACATGTTCGGGAACCTACTTTTTTTTTTCTGAACATGAAACGATGAAGTCAAGCTATCATTTTTCAATGACTTGGCCTCGAACTCATGAATTGTAAGAATACGTTGATCAAATAATAAATAAATGTAGACACCTTCATACTTTTAACAGTGTGTTACAGTTTTTTAAGTCTAAATTTGCTACTTTTCAGGCTACTCCTTTGCTGCTTTACAGGTTACCCCTTTGTTATTTTTAAATATCTCGTGGCTACATTTAAGACTATATCTTGGCTACTTTTAAGGCTATCCCTTTGCTACTTTTAAGTCTAACCCCCATTTTTTCTGTAAGAATGCCCCTTTGTTATTTTTAAGGATACTCCTTGCTTACTTTTAAGACTACATTTACTACATTTTACATTTACTACATTTTCAAGGCCACCCTTTTGCTATTTTTAAGGCTACCCCTTTGTTATTTTTAGGATACCCCTAGGCTATTTTTATGGATACCCCCTTGCTAATTTTAAGGCTATCCCTTTGCTACTTCAAAGGCCACCCTTTTGCTACTTTTAAGGCCACCCCTTTGCTATTTCAAGGGTACTCCTTTGTTATTTTTAAGGATACCCCTTGGCTACTTTTAAGGTTACTCTCTCGCTACTTTTAGAGATCCTCCTTTTGTACTTTACGGGCTACCTATAACTGTTTTTAATCGTTCACTTTTGGAAAATACTTTGTTCCGGGAATTAATATACCATAATATACATAGTAAAAATAAATTAAAAATACTATAAAAATATTTTTAGCTACCTCTAACACTTTAACATATTTATTGAAGCTCTCGGCCTTTAAGTACAGTTGGAACGTGGTCAGACTTACCGGTGATGGAAAGGTTGGGCTTCAAACTCTGGCTAGGTCTAATTGAAATGGATATTATTCCAAATGGTTCACACTCTCTCCATCCAATTAAAATTTGGTACAGTTCATTTAAATTCTAGCCCTCTCACACCAGCTTCGGTGGCCAAATGGTCTAAGGGATCACTTTCGTACTAGACTATACTGCCAAATGACGAGTATATCGGGGTTCGAATCTCGTTCGGGTGTGCTGAGGGTGGTTTTTCCTAAAGGATTTTCCAATCTGCCTTTACGCAAATGCAAGTACACTTACTCTAAATGCAGATTTCCTCATCCCTAACATATTAGTATGATTATTATATAAGTATATAACCCGCAGGGGAAGTAAAACGCTATGTTAAAAATAAATTTTCTCACCGTTAGTGTAAATATGCCCGGATGGGAAGTAAGATGCCATTTAAAAAAAATGTTTAACTCTACATCACGGTTAATAAAAAAATAAAGAAATATTGTAGCTATGTCATGGTGGCAACCAATTATTAATTGTAGAACGACACATGTCCTCCACAAAGACAACAATAGTTATAAGGGAATTCCAGAATTATTCGTGACTTCCTATTGTGATGTTGACATTTGATGATCGGTCAAAAAAATAAAAGTAATCCTGAAATATTATAATGTTTTCGATGAGTTATTTTAAACGGTCTCCGATCAATTGCAGGGTAGGAATGCTGGGTAGCCCAAGGGCGTGGGTGAGGCCAAGATAAAAGGTTACTAACACTGTGACTCACAGATAGATATTTAGACCTGTCCGGCTATGATTAGAGATGAGCCCTCACATAACGAGAGAAGCTGAGTGAATCAATCTTTGTTACAAAAAAAGTAGACCTCACTCCCTCCATTAAAAAATGTTCATTATATAATTTTAAGAAAATTTCTTTTGTTTAGCATCGTGTCTTACTACCCGTTCGGGTTATGCGCTTATGCACTAATTACGCTAATGGTTTTAAAGATTAAGAAGGCTATATTTAGAGGAAATGTACCCGCATTCGCGTGGAGGGAAAGCGTAAAACCACTTTGGAAAAACCACCCTCAATAGACCTGACTGAAATTCGAACCTCTATCTTCCCATCATTGGCAGTCTAGTATACTGTGAGAATAGCGCGTTAGACCACGTGATTAAGAATAATTATGTCACGCAATCATCGCTACTACAGTCTTAAGATTTATCTTTGAGTTTCAAGTTGAAATATCTTCTATAATTTCCCCTTTGATTTGGAGTTGATATTTTTCCTTGCTGATCAATTTAAAAGAGAAAACAAATGAATATAATATTAAATAGTACATTATATTCATAAATAACAGCCATCGTTCACGCAGTTTAAGACGTAATACTTTATAGACTATATTGCACCTTGATACTATATCGAATGATAGGCATTTTAAAGTTAAATCACTCGAATGAGCTTATAAATGAAAAACCATTCAAGCGACCACCATTTTGAAACGAATAACCAGATTGAAAAACTATGTGCATACATCGTTCAGCCAAGTTTCAAAGAATATTCCTGCCAAATTTTGTTAAAATTGGTCAATTAATTTGACAGTTATTTAGGAACAAACAGACAGACAAACAAACAGACGAAATGCCAAATGGTCAAGTTAAAACATAATCTCGCTACGGTTGATAGATGATATTTTAAAAACATAAAATTATTTATCTTTAAGTAGGTGAAGATTTTGCGTGACACAAAACAGTTTTTTTCCAGCCAAGACAGAAAACTTGATCTGGACGGCTTATTTACGATAATCACAAGATATCCATCACATTTAGGATTAATAGCGCTGTCAGAACTGACATTCGTGCTGACAACTGATTGAGATGGAGGCTGAATTCACCTCACGAATTCGATAAAACTAAAGATCCGTGATCATGTCGGATAGCTATTCCAGCTTCTTATCACCCGCTCGAGCAACCCACATATTTATATTAACGACGTAGATGCCAGACATACAAAATTTAGAAGAAGTGCATCCGAATTTTCATAGGGAGAAATTGGGAAAAAATGTAAGAAAAAAACACCTAACTACATCCAGTTGATATTTATTTTTATCACCGTGTCTTACTAGCTGCTCAGGTTATAAGCGTATATGATAACTACTATAATAGGGTAGGGATGAGGAAGGAATCATTTTAGAGGTGATATACCCGTATTTGCTTGGAAGGAGAGTGGGAAATCATCTAGAAAAATATCACCCTCAGTAGACCCGACCAGGATTCGAACCCAATTTCCCCACCATCAGCAGGCCAGTCTAACACAAGAGTGATTCCCCAGTTCTCATGCTCATCAGTGTGTATATACCCGATGACTCCATGCGAGCTACTCAAAATCATGTTTCGGAAAGCTGTATGCTTAAAATCCCAAAAAACATAATTTTACACTGCCATTTTGTATAGTATTTTATTTCTCTTATAAATTTCTATCATCATCTTTTTTATTTTTCAGCTAGAAATAAATATATATATTTTTCCTTAATTGCACTATATTCCATTGTAAAATGTCTCTACTTAACATTCTAATGACCAAACAATATTCCCTCACTGCAGAAAACTTACCTCAACCAAAAACCATTTTTAAAAGAAGAAGTAAAATAAGTGACTGTCATAACAGATTATTTCAACCGGGGTCGAGATCCAATAATTGTATTTACCACAAATTTGTCAAAGAATTACGTCAAGTCACCCGCCTCGGTGGCGTAGTTGGCTAACGCGCTAGTCGTGTTGAGCTCGACCGCCAAGGACGGGGAGATCGAGGTTCGAATCTCGGTCGGGTGAACTGGGGGTGGTTTTTCCTAAATGGTTTTCCACTCTCCCTCCACGCAAATGCGGGCTCACTTCCTCTAAATTCCACCCTCCCAATTCCTAATCCATTAGTGTAATTAGTACTTAAGCGTATAACCCAAATGGGTAGTAAGACTCGGTGCTAAATATTAATTAATTAATTAATTACGTCAAGTCAGCACGTGTTATTATATTTAAAAAAACCAATTAACAAGTCAACAAAACGATTACCTATCCCCTCCATGTCTCCACTTGTTTCATAAACTACATGTTTAATCGCAGATCATCATGGTTGGTCGCCTCTGTGTTTTATAAGGCTTGCTGCCATTGTGTGTCTTACACGGTATATAACCCTCGGGTACTTTTGTAACAATCCGCTAAAACTGAGGGAACATAACGTGCGAAGAGTTTAGATAAAGAAACAGGAAATGGATATGTCGAAACGAATCCTTAGTTTATGTATCGAGTATGCTAACGTGCCTCGAATCAACAGGGGGAGATCCAAGGAGCTTTAGATCGAAAGCCAACAATCATGTCGCTGATCCAAAATGGCGGACACTGCTTTTCAGTAATTTATAATGATTCCTAGAGCTTTACCAAACAATTTTCACTATTTAAAAACAGCAATTAAAGCTTATACATTGAATATATGTCAATTAATTTTCAATTTAAAAAAATTTAAAGTGTGGGCTAAGATTAAGTCTTTAATATATTTCATTAGAAATTTCTGGAGTTCTATAAAACCAATTTTTCTAGTATTTACTTCTTGAATTATAATATCAAAGTTTGAAATTTTTTCAACAGTGAAACCCCAGCATATTGATTTAAGTTTACCCACTTCGGTGGTCGAATAGTCTAAAGCGTCACTCTCGCAAAAATACTGGGTTGATGGTGATAGGGACACCAGGGTTCGAATACCAGTTGGCTGTACTGAGAGCGATTTTTCCCAAATAGTTTCCCATTCCTCCTTTACGCAGATGAGGATACATTACCCCTTAATTCCACCTTAATCTTCGCTATTCTAATAGTATAACTATGTAGATATCTCGGTCAGCTATACTCTGATTTTTGTACTCTGGTAGTTATTAAAGTTGCTTAAACCATTTTAATATATTCATACGTCAAGTCGTGTTAACTGCAGCTGTCACTTTTGATATATATATATATATATATATATATATATTACAAACACCTTTTAAATAATACAAATATTATTGTAAAATGTCATCAATGTTGGTTGCGAAGTAATATGTTTAAACTGTCTAAACTGTTCTTACAACCAAGATCAGGCTATAGACGTGGTGCACATAAAAAAAAGTAAAAAACTAATTTTGTATGCAATCATTCTAACCACTCAACCACATAAGTAGGCAGAGAGTCTCTTAAGAACGTGTTTATTTATTCAACTTACAAACTACTTTATTTTCAACAATAAATGGAGCTAGAGAGTGATAGTTCGTTGACTAGCAAAATTGGAGAGATTCTAATCCAAATAACATTTTTTTATTTATTTTTCCCAAGTATATGCGCAGTATAAAAGCCGGTGTAGGAGGAGGATGTTTTGTAGCTCACAACTTTGGGTGCTGTCCTCCCCCACTTCAGGCATTTCTAGGCATCACCACCGTCTTAAGTACTAGGGAGGGGTCGGCCACTTTAACTATTAGAGGGCTTAATGCCGGGATCACGATCAACTTAACTTTAACTTAACGTAACGTTCACTTAAGGTTCACTTAACTTAATAAAACAGATGTGTGATCACGATTTACGTAACGTAACATAACAAATTGAGCCAAACATCTGCATAGAATACTTATGTGTTTCTATCTGTGATTTACACGATTTTGTAAAGTGATGATCTGTGAATGTTTACAGTTTTCAATCGATATAATAAATATCTATTACTAAACTTTTTTGATAAATTTTGTTTTTCTATTTTAGTTTAATTATTTGGTTTCAGTGTCTGATCACTAAAACTTAAGCTAAAGAATAAGCCTTGGTCATAAAACCAGCAAATGAATTACTAATATCTAAATAGCCCTGTTGACGTCACTCGCATAGTGATTGGCTGGCTAGATCACGTGATACCCTTCATGTAACGTTCACTTAATGTGAGAGACCTCCCAGGACATCTATTACGTTGAGTTAAAAGCAAGTGAACGTTAAGTTAACTGCATCGTGATTGATTCAATTTAAAAACACGAGGAGATCCTTTACGTTAAGTTACGTCAAGTTAACGTTAAGTTCATCGTGATCCCGGCATTAGTTCTGTGGGTGCTGACAAATCTATTTTAAGCTCTTTACACCCAATAATAATAATAATAATAATAATAATAATAATAATAATAATAATAATAATAATAGATAGTGCGCGTCAAATGTAACAATAGATAAAGGCTAAACGCTTGTTAAATAAAAATTGATATTTGCATACAATGCTTACCCTACCGATAAAGGTAGTTTAAATAAAAATAGCAAGCTCCTTTTTATAAATGGGATCTTGAAAGTATATTTTGACTACTCCGGTTTATTAACTACTAAATCATCCCACTGGCTCTTCATCGTGGAAGTCTTATCGATTCCGGCCTTCGATACGGTACAATGACCCGATTTTAAAACAGGATCGACTTGGCGTGGTTTGTAGAGCGACGTGGATGTATCGAGGGAGTATTTATTCGACTGGCATTATTTAGAGGACAGTTTTTTTTTTATGTTCAGGGTGATAAAAGTTGTATCGGTGATATTGAAACAAGACTGTAGTCTCCCTCTTTCTTTTTTTATCCTCCTTGCTAGTCACGTGGGATTTCCTTTTGGTTTGTGATGATTCCTTTGTGATCGCAAACCGGATATGTCCACATTTGGCTTTTCTCCCTGTGTATTTACTGACACTTAACTAAGTAGTGCTATTTTCTAGTAACACCTTCTAACGTAATATAAAATAGACACTCACTTAGTTACTGCAGACAATAGTCAAGGCAAGAACCCCTTTACTGAAAGACCATTAATAGATTTTTTAATCCCCACGCCTTACTAACCATCCGGGTTGGACGCATTATGGTCACGCAAATAGGGTAGGGGATAAAGGATATGTAATTTATAGGAAATGTAGGCCTGCTCTTAATTACACAAAGGAAGCGTGGTAAGCCAATTAGGCTAAATCCTTTTTGGTACACCCATCCGATGATACAATCCCGACCTTTATGTTACCAGAAAACTAAACTAGATGAGTCTTATATCTAATCTGGATTACCACTGATGTGGGTATTACTTACTTACTCTTTGACATTAGGAGATCGAAAGTTCATTGTCGCACTTAAAAAAGTACGCTACCTATCCCTCTATTGAGCTAGTTCTATCCAGTCCACCTCGTTACACCCTATCCCTATATTGAGCTAGTTCTATCCAGTCCACCTCATTACACCCTATCCCTCTATTGAGCTAGTTCTATCCAGTCAACCTCATTACACCCTATCCCTATCTTGAGCTAGTTCTACCCAGTCCACCTCATTACACTCTATCCCTATCTTGAGCTAGTTCTACCCAGTCCACCTCATTACACTCTATCTCTAACTTGAGCTAGTTCTACCCAGTCCACCTCGTTACACCCTATCCCTATCTTGAGCTAGTTCTATCCACCACCCCCACTCATTACACTATATCCCTATCTTGAACTAGTTCTACCCATTCCACCTCATTACACTATATCCCTATCTTGAGCTAGTTCTATCCACCATCCCCACTCATTACACTATATCCCTATCTTGAACTAGTTCTACCCATTCCACCTCATTACACCCTATCCCTCTATTGAGCTAGTTCTATCCAGTCCACCTCATTACACCCTATCCCTATCTTGATCTAGTTCTATCCAGTCCACCTCATTACACCCTATCCATATCTTGAGCTAGTTCTATCCACCACTCCCATTCATTACATTACATCCCTATCTTGAGCTAGTTCTATCCAGTCCACCTCATTATTTCTGGTCCATTCTAATGTTATCTTTCCATCTGCATCTAGGTCTTCCCAATGGTCTCTCCCCATTGGGTTTGCCAGTCAGTACTCTGAACACGGCTTTATCTTATTTAGAACTAATCAGGTATTTAGATTGATTGCCTGCTATATAATAATAATAATAATTATTATTATTAGCACCGCGTCTTACTACCCATTCGTGTTATACGCACTTGCGCTAATGTATAATGATAGGGTAATTGTGAGATGAAATAGAGGACCTACAGTTTAACGTGGGATCCGAACCACGGTGAAGGCCTGGTAGTCTACACATTCACAAGTTGTGATTAATACACATCTTGTCAGAGGTGAAGGAAGGGTTTGGTAATCAGATAAACCTGTGCGGGGACCAAGGATTTAACCCCTGACCCTCAGCACAGAAGTCTGACACCATACCCTGGACCACCAGGTCACCCCATGCTATATTAAAATACTATTTATTTTTTAAGTTTAAAGGTGACTTTTACTAGACATACTAGAAGAAGTACTCGGTGTTGCAATGCATTGCGTGGCTACCCCGGGCAACGATCCTTTCATTTGTTTCAAACACACAGAAAAAACTCATTTTATTTTTTCCGACCCAATTTATGATTAATTTAAAAATATTAGATTCAAATTTAAAAATTCCTGCTTTGAGGTGCACAGGGGCTAATAATTTTAAAATTTCATCCCTCTGCATGGGGTGGATATTAGATAAGCTCATGACAGACCGGCCGACAAAGAAAGAAGGTTACGTAGGCCTAGCCAAATCCAGCCTTGACTAGGGCTAATATTAAGCTCCATAACTCGATAAATCAAAACCTAACAAATGCAATGGATAGATTAACCTAGTTTGTAAGTCGTGCACTGTACAGCCTTCTATTTAGAAAGTTCACGATGAATGATTTAATAAAACAAATAGTTACAAGGTTGAAACACTATTTAATTTTTATTTTCATAACAACTTTTAAAAAGGTAAATTTATTCATCTTCAAAACTCTTGACATCAATGGGTGATGTTATTTTACGAGTTGTACTGGGTGAATCAAACCTTATGAAATAACAACCAGAGGCGAGACGAACCCCACCCTTTTTTTTTATATATGTGTGTCCGTATGAGTCACAAGAAACTCCATCAAATACGAGGAGTTTTTTTAAAAACCAATCTCATCCTACGTCGGATAGAAAATCAAAAATAACAACTCGTTTCCAGGGTGAGCAGTATTCGCTGCGAGCTGTCAGGTTAGTCACTAAGGAGCTACCTACTCGCTACCGCTCAGGTGATTTGTATTGCCTTAGGACTGCACTCATTAATAAGCATGGGACCTAGTATGGCTTTAGTCACACCTTATTAACATTCATGAGATAAAATACCCTTTGCTTCTACTTTGAGTTATTCTAGTCATATTTTTATTTTCCTCAGGAGAATGTGACGCATTTTGTTGAGAAGTTTTTAAAATATGTATATTATTCAGGTTAGTTTAGGTGGGGTATAAAGTACTGATATTAGGGTGGGAGTGTTTGGGACTCGAAAAAAAGACCAGTGCTTTTGCAGTTTTTATAGCAGAACTTTTTTTAGTCAAAATAAATCAAATATTACTCCTATAAGAAAGATATAGTTTCATTTTCTTCACATGGTGATATCAACAGTTGTTGAATATCTGTCATGAGCATAGCGGCATTAGATGACAAATTTTTTAAATGAAGAGAAAAAACATGTCATTAAATTCCAAGACACCATTGACAGGTATTAAACAACTTTTGATATCACCATTTGAATAAAATTAAACTCTAGGTTTCTACTGGAGCAATATTTTATTTATTTGGGCTAAAAAACTTTTTTTGCCATAAAAACTGCGAAAGCACTGTTCTTTTCTCACTTTACTTATATTCTCACCTTTTATTACCCCTAAATTAATGTGATTAAAATATTTCAAAATTGAACTAAAGTATACCCTATCTATAGCTTTCTAGTAATGGCAAGACACTTTAAAATATGCCATTAATTTTAAAATATGAGCAACTTTCGCCAACTCAGAATGCCACTTCAAATTTAAAAACATCAGTTCGAAACAACTGACGAAAACTAGACTGTTATTCAAATTGATATTATGATAAAGGTCAAGGTCAAGCTACCTTAAAAGGTTGTGGCAGGTTTGTCAAAAAGTGTTATTTAAATTATATTACGATCAAAGCCATGGATTTTGTTCGGTCATTTTTCTTTTCACTTTATCCGTGCCCTCTTGTGACAATGTGCTGGGTATTAGCTACCTAAGCGTCAATCTCACTGCCAATTAACCGGAGGATTAGAAAAAAAACCTTTCAAACCAGTAAACTTATGAAAGTGTGTGTTTTCTGCAGTCTTCAGTTGACAACAGATAAAGTGAGATAATGAATGTCAGCACACAAGTCGCAGAACATTGTAAATACGGCACTGTCAGTTTGGAGGAGACCACAATTCAATTAATTTAAATTAGTTGATAAATGACACCTGGACATGGGACTCGAACCCGGGACCTTTGGCTTAGCTGCCTGTGTGTTTATATTCGCTGAAATTTCGCTTTAATTACAATCTTTGTATGTGTACTTGGTTGAATAACAGCCCTAACAAGTCGCAGATGGCTGTGCTATCTAATGGCTCGCGATATTAATTGATCGCTCATATAGCTGAAGATTTACCACATCCATCACAGACTCAGCCTTAAGCTATTCGTGAAGAGTAACCTTAAGCACAGGACGAATTCTGGGTAGCTCAGTGGTAGAGTATTGGCGCGCCAAGTGAAGAATCCCGGGTTCAACAATCGTGTAAAGTTGTCATTTTTCAACTAATTTAAATTAAATTAACAATTTTTTTTTCAATTTTAAAATAAATATTTTTAAATTTTGTCTTTAAATACTTGTTTCAAAACATAATTAAATGGTTACATTGGTCTGAATTACACTGGGTTTTTTTCAAGCAAAACATATTAAACCGCACAATGATTGAACGTCTGGTTCTAGCTGTATTTTCCCAATTTAGGTTTGACCTAATTCATAGAAAATGCATGAAAAAAGGTCTAAACATAATTTTTTGGTGATCCATGTCTTACTGGCCTTCCAGCATGTCCTCGTAACTACACTAACATGTTAAGGGGAATTTATAAGAAATGTACCCACATTTGCGTATAGCCAGAATGGAGATATACTTAGAAAAAACTAAAACTAAAATGTTTATAACACATACATTTGACATAATCGATTACACTGAATATCATCTCTGAGGGAACAGCATGCCTACTATTGGGAAACAGCGTTGTCATTTTCTTGTTTTAATGTGGTCAATCTTCTCTTGGCTATACGACAAATTTAGCAACGATGGTTTGTCGATGTTGCCAGTAGCTCCTTCATACCCCAGCACAAACACCTTCCGACATAACTGAAAGCGAGGAGATTTGGCAACAGTTAACTGAGAGGGAAAGAGAAGATAAAGATTTTACCCATAAGACCTGCAGTTCCCTCAGCGATGATATCAGGTGAATTATTACGCGTATTTCTACCCTTATGGGTGATCTGCCACTCAAAATATCTATTCCAAAGACACAAGACGATAAAGGGGACTCTGATGCCAGAGATAATATATTTGGATATACTATGAAAACTGCTCATTGAATAAACAAAACAAAAATTCATTAAAAACGTTCGCGATGTGCTGACCGCTACACCAATCTATTCAGTGTGGACGGGGAGAATTTATTAAGTGATTGTATGTTCATAAAAAAACCTAATCACTCACAAGTTGATCTGTCGGTGTTAACAGCCTAAGAACTCGGCACTTGCAAGATGTTCTTTTTAAAAAAATCATATTTCACTTGTCAGGCTCAATGAATTCCGCTTTAACTCCGATAAAACTATCATAAAACTCAGATTGAAAGGGCCTTTTTTTTCTATAAAATACCGACACATTTTTATTTAGGTCAACATTGATAACATTTTGCTATATTATTAGTGTTATTTTATAGGTTTTGGTGGACTATATCAACAATGAAATCTGTAGATCAAATGACTTAACATATGAATATACGAAAACAATTCTACTAACTTTTAGATAAATTTCACCTGCTTCGGTGGCCGCGTGGTCTAAGGTGTCACTCTCGTGTTAGACTAGACTGCCGATTAAAGAGAGCTCGGGTTATAAAATCCTGCTCGGGTGTACTGAGGGTGTTTTTTCAAAAAATATTTTCTACTCTCCCTCCACGCAAATGCGTGTACACTTACTTTAATTCCAGTATTTCTCCTCCCTAACTTACTACCGTAGCTATTACAATTGCGTATAACTTGAACAGTTGGTTCTATATATAAATTTCATGCACTTACTTAATAATGATATTATCGAATCACAAAAAAAAAAAAAAAATTAATTAAACCTCTCACAAGGATGTATTGTGTAGCACTATAATGGCTCCGGGATTTAAATAAGGGATTTTAGACTTGTTAAACCCCTAGAATCATAAAAAATTAGGGGTGTGTGAAGCTTAGAAACAAACACCAGCTTCGACTTCGCTTCAAAACAAACATCAGCTTCGACTTCGCTTCAAAACAAATTTCGGCTTCAAAGCTTCGCCAATAAAAATATAGAGAGATAAAATACTCAATTTATATTCAATAATAGCCATTCTGAAATGTTTTCTACATTATAAATTAATATTCATATGGAAAAAATCTGAAGTAATTGAATTGTAAGTTGTGATAATAACTTGATTTGTCAGATTCACACAAAATATTACAAATAATTGTGCAATAAATATTTTTCAAGTAATTTTAGTACATTAAGTTATATAAATAGCCAATATATGATAATATTCAAGAATAAAACAACTAAAATAAAATATTCAAACTTTGATTCGGCTTCGAGAATATTTCATATATTCAATTTGAGTTCGCTTCGAATTGAAAAATTGGACTTCACACACCCCTACAAGAAATACAAGTTAATTTAGGCTAAGCGTTAACTACTTTGTTAGTTTTGGCTTTATAGAAATGTAGGCGCTTTAATCAGCTATCAAGGTCATTTTGTGTTTCAATCTTTCTCCCAGCCATCGGGCGACCTTGAACCACCGAGTTTAACCCTGCTTTTTGGAGGTACAGTCCAATTTTTATTGTAAGAGCCTGTAAAAAAAACTTTTTACATACATACATACATACATACATACATACATACATACATACATACATACATACATACATACATACATACATACATACATACATACATACATACATA
>CABFWB010002109.1:0-26678 GCA_902151455.1 Timema bartmani | reverse complement strand
GGAGCAAAAAACCAAGAGCTGATAATAGATTTACATCAAGCCGTAAGAAAAAAAAAACACTTAGATCTTTTCAAGAAGCTTGTTTGTATCCTTACGTGACTTAATTTCAGCAATTTAGCAGGTGAAATAGAAATGTTTTAAAAGAGTTTGATTTGAAGGTTTGATATGGGTTTTTTTTAAATATAAAATTAGTTTAACGCATGGCTTGGAAATTAATATTAACTGGCACCTAACACTTAAGCGAACAAACACCTTTATATCACAATATCAAATCAATATACATGTATTTATTTAGATAATGCTCTAGTACCAGTTCACGTGTTGTAAAACAATCAATCTTAATTCTTAAGACAAACACAACATACACATGTAGCTGTGGTCACGTAGTCTAGGGTAGTCAGAAACCATAAAATAACTCTATCATCGGTGAAGGAGGGGTTAGATGTTAGAATATCAACTGGATGTGTAAGGGGAGTAATTTTCTGCACATGATTTATTTCTATGGCTTTCCCTAGCTTTCTTCACTCTAATGCAGGTACATTTCCTCATCCCTATCTCCTAGATAATGCTGTTATTAATCATGGTGTTAAGTGCATTCATAAAAAAACATTTTTTCACTATGTTTTCCTTGGGAGAAAATAACTAATTATTTTAAAAATTGGGGAGTGAGGGGAGGTGGTTGGGGCGGCGAGCTTTGCACTAGAAAGTGAAGGCTACATGACATATTTTAACGCCGGGTACTTCTACTGTTAATATACTAAGCACAATACCCCATGGTACTACAAATATACAAGGTAGGTAGGTGCCTGCTCATCGTCAAATACCATAAAAATGACTTCAAATAGTTATTTGAATTAATTAATATTTTAAGATTTTCTTGGGATCCCGAGGCTAACCTCCTCCTTTTCTATATAGATTTTATTCTGACTACGGCCTTGATTGTATCCCTTCCTCTTCACTCCCTTTCCATCCTCATGCCGGGATCACGATCAACTTAACTTTAACTTTAACTTAACTTAACTTAAGAGAACAGATGTGTGATCACGATTCACGTAACTTAACGTAACAACTCGAACCATGGGCCAGTTTCATATTCAGATTTAGTACGCCTAAAGTGCGAGTCGATACTAAATACAGGACGACACCTACCTAGACCAAAATGGAATGGGCCAGTTTTGCATATGAAACTGGTCCATTCCATTCAATTGCAGGTAGGTGTCGTCTTGTATTTAGTATAGCGCCGCACTTGAGGCGTACTAAATATGACTATGAAATTGGCCCATTCCATTCAATTGCAGGTAGGTGTCGTCTTGTATTTAGTATAGCGCCGCACTTGAGGCGTACTAAATATGACTATGAAACTGGCCCATTCCATTCAATTGCAGGTAGGTGTCGTCTTGTATTTAGTATAGCGCCGCACTTGAGGCGTACTAAATATGACTATGAAACTGGCCCATCTCCATTCCAGAGTATGTGTTTATGATCTGTGAAGGCTTACTCTTTTCTACCGATATTATAGATATTTATCATGAAACTTTTTTTTGAGCAGATTTTAATGCTTTTACAATCATGATTATGTTAGTTGATTTATATTTTAATAAAAATGATCTTTTTTGAAAGCAACACATTATTCCATTTTATATGCTAAAATCTTTGTGGTTTTAACTTCTCCAAAATATTTAAATTGAGTCTGTTCTATAACGTTCTATAAAGATACGATACTAGCGCGTATTTTAATTAAAGAGTAGACCTTGGTCATGAAAGTAACAAATGAATTAATAAATAGCCCTATTGAACGTCACTCGCATAATGATTGGCTGGCTAGATCACGTGATACCCTTCAAGTAACGTTCACTTAACGTGAAAGACCTCCCAGGACATCTATTAAGTTAAGTTAACTGCATCGTGATTGCTTCCATTTATAAACACGAGAAGATCCTTTACGTTAAGTTACGTTAAGTTAACTTTAAGTTGATCGTGATTCCGGCATCACCTCCTACCAGTAAATTTCCGAGTGCACCATTGCACCAACCTGTTCACATACTTAAATAACACCATAAATATGACTTACATCACAATATTTAAACTCAGTATATTTTCACATAATATATGAAGCGTGTTGGGACATCAAAGTACAAATCCTACAAGAGGAAGCAAAGTTATTAGAAACTTTAGGGTGTTGGGAAGTCCAGACTCCCCGATAATTTGATGGACCCTCCTATAGGATGTACAGATAGATTATACGTACACAAACTTTTATTAGTTAAAAATATAGCAAACTTTTCTACTGGCTCTTCCACCCCCCTGGAAAAATTAACTTCCCACGCCCTCGAACTGAATAATGTTTCTAAAGTTTAAATGGAAAATATATCAGTAAAAAAGTAAAACCTTTTTTCGGTACTGGGCCTTACTACCCGTTCGGGCTGTACACAAATGTACTACCCACACAAATGTGCTGGGGATGAGGAAGGTTGAATTTAGAGGAAGTATTTAGCACACCATATTGGTATTCGAACCCCAATCTTCCCGTCATCGACAGTTCTATTGCGAGAGTGACGCCTTAGACCGCTCGGCCACCTAAGCAGTTAGAGTTAAATTATTTCAATCTTTAGCAAGAGTATAACCCGAACGGGTAGTAAGACGTGGTGCTAAAAAAAAATATATATTTAGCAAATATCATAAATACAAAACTAATTTTAAATATCCAATTAAAGAAATCAGCTGTTTGGTCAGGAAAAGATTTTTTTTTTATAACGATGATATGCCTAAATGAATTGCAATTAAATGCCCGTGTGAAGTTTATAATTATTTTTTTAATTTGGCTTCGGTGGATGTTGTGTCTATTGTAGATTTAAGTTGGTTTATAAGTCGTGTGTTGATATGATTATTCGGTTCATAAAGTGTACGTTGAATATCGCAAATAAATAATCATATAATTATATTGGTACCCCCGAATTTCAAAGAATCCAATTCCAAGGGAAGTCAAACATTTTCCGGGAGGGGGTCAAGCAAGATACCCTATAATTGGGTGCAATTTATATCATTTCTGGCGTGGCTCTCGCAATAGACTGGAGACTCTCGATGAAGTCGAGATCAGGGCTCGAATCTCGGTCGGTTGTACCGAGAGTTTTTTTCACTAAATTGTTTTCTTTTCTACATCCACACAAATGCGGGTATACTTCCTATATATTTAACCTTTCTCATCCCTAACACATCAGCTTTTGTGTATATGCGTGTAATCCGAGAGAGTAGCAGGCTGAGGTGTTAAAAAAAGTTATGAATAAATTGTCATTCAAAGTGTGGGTGTAGGAAATGTGAGTAAAGGGCAGTGTTTTTTCAGTTTTTATAGCAAAACATTTTTTGGCCAAAATCGATTAAATATTGCTTCAGTATAAACATAAGAATTTAATTTCCTTCACATGGTGAACTCAACCGTTTTTTAATATCTTTCAAGGATGTCCTGGAATTTAATGACAACTTTTTATCTTAATTTAAAAAGTTTCTTATCTAATGCCGCTATTCTCTTGATGAATATTCAGCAATTGTTGATATCACCATCTGAAAAAAATTAAACTCTACGTTTCTACTGGAGCAATATTTGATATATTTTGGCCAAAATCACATTTTGCTATAAAAACTGTAAAAAAAACTGACCTTAAATCGCGTTGCTTACACATCCCCCCCTTTAATCTCTAAGGAAACTAAGTTAATTCAAAAAACCAATTAGTTTTATTTTATTCGATAGTCAAACTTGTAATGTTTGTCATTCTAATTCTTGATTAACGAACTTATTATATCTGTCAGAGCAGGCGACACCCTTTTATCAGGACAGAGACCAAAAGAGACCGCCTTGTCGACTGAACTTGACTCCTGAAGGGTTTTACAAGGTCCCGTGAAGACAATAGCTCCCCGATGAGTCAGAAGGTAATAATAGGAGGTATAATGAGGTGTCACGTGACCACGCACCGGTATTATCACCGGGTACCCATTTATCACTGCACACCTATCCCACACTGCTGAACTCTTCTGATGACCCCGCCCTATGTCGCCCCCTGGCGTGGCGGGGACAGTATTGCCAACCTACTCTAGCGAAATAACTCACAGTGAGGGTGAGGTTTCCGAACATAATTCAGAAGTGGATTCAATACATATAAACAAGGTCACTATTGGTAAAAACAATTAATTATCAGCCTCTTTGGTTGTTGAATGGTCTTAGTAATTAGACGTAATAAACTGGTATGCCAATGACTGGGAGATCAGTATTCGAATTCCAGTCGGGTGTAATAAGGATGTAGTTTTCCTTTAAAGGTTTTCCACTCTCCCTTCAAATGTAGTCATATTTCCAATAGATTCTACCGTTCTTATCCCTAACAAAACGTAATTAGCACATATGCGTACAATCCGAACGGGTATTGAGACATGGCATTAAATAAAAAGGGTAGCTATCTCCAGACTCGGTGGTAGAATGGTTTAAGTTGAGGTTGTAGGGGACGCGAGAAAAGGTAAAGGTTTTTTTTATAGCAAGAATTTTTTTGATCAAAATAAATCAAATATTGTTCCAGTACAAATATAAGAGTTTAATTTTCTTCCCATTGTGATATCAACATTTGTTGAATATCTATCAAGGGTGTCCTGGAATTTAATGACAACTTTTTCTCTTCATTTAAAAAGTTTCTTGTTTGATGCCACTATACACGTGACAGATATTCAACAACTGTTGATATCACAATGTGAAAACAAATAAGCTCTGTTTCAACTGGAGCAATTTTATTTTGACCAAAAAAAGTTTTGCTATAAAAACTTTAAAAATCACTGACCTTTTCTTGCGTTCCCTACATCCCCAACTTAAGATAGGCGTGGCAAACTCTTTTGATTATAAGGTTTACATTGAAAATTAAAAATAATGGGTGGGGGGGCTGGCGGCAAATCCCCCCATATTAAGATCTATATTGGCGCTATCTTAAGCAAAAATAATTACAGGGGAATGTATTATTATTATTATTATTATTATTATTACAAAAATAAAATAAAAGGCCCCTTTTATAAAACAATAATACTAACTCTATTTGTTTAACTTAAAAAAACTGAAACCTTTTATTTGAAACAATGGTGTTTATGTTAGGATTAAAATCCTAACATATTTTTTAAATTGAAAAATGACACCTGTACACGGGAATCGAAACCGGAACCTTTGGCTTAGTACTCCTATTCCATCACGTCCATCACAAACTCTTGCCTTAAAATATTAGTGAAGCATGACCCTTGGCAAGGGACGATTTCCGACATTACAATTTAAAATTTTAGGGTCTGCCAGAAAACAAAACAGAGATCTTTATATTTCTGCTCAAAATCTCAGTCTAATTTAACTTTTTAATATTCCTACATAATATACGAAAACCAATACATAAATGCAACAGTGTGGCCTCCATCTGTTGGTGAAGTTAGTGTCAACTTTTGAGTATAGAGGATGTCATTTGGTCAGCACAATGAACCATCCGGCCTCTAATCTCAGTTTTCTGGATCGGAGCCGTTACTTTTTTAAATTCAAGTAACTCCTCATTTGTTCTCACAAGGCTGAGTTGACCCCATTCCATTGCTTCACAAAAATATGGAAACGCCCAAAATCGAACCCAGGACCTATGTATCTGCAGCCAAGAACTCTGGCCACTAGACCACAGGGTTGGTCAATGTGCTTGTACAAATAAATAACAAATCTAAAATATCGAATTGCTTTTCCTACCAAAGACGAATTACTCTCTTCCGAACCCATAAATCATTGCCAACTGATTCTTATTTAGATTATGACACTGTGTAGATAACTGGATAACAAGACACTTAAACTGGTTGGTGATATATTAGGTTGGTGACACTGAGGTGTGGCACTACTCCCCCACAAAAAGCGCGGGACAGAAATGGCGTCATGTTTGAATGAAACACTACGGCACAACTAAAGATTTATATGGAGACAAAAAGTTAATGAGTTTACTCTGTGTTCGTAAAACGGCTTTTTTTGTTTTTGTTTTTGTTTTTGTGGGTGTAGTTTTAATCTAAAGGGAAGCGACAAGGTCTTTCCGACTGTAAATATCTTTGAGATTTAACTCACATAATTAGTTTTATGCCTGTGCTATTAATAAGTGTGACCTTTAGATATGAGAATTTTTATACACGTATCCCACTAGAAATTTTAAGTCGGGATTAAAACCATTAACTCCTATAAAAGAAGGTGTTGGAGGGGATTAATGAAAAATAAAATTTACATTTAACTTTCAATAACTTAGAACGTATTTATTTAATAAATATTATTTAAATTTTATTTAAAAAAAAATTGTGAATCATTTAAGGAAATAATCAACAAATGTTAAAAGATTTTGCATATATAATGAAGACTCAAAAACAATTTGTAATTAAACAGTGTATTGCTGTCTGATTTTTCATCTAAAGAAACAATGTGAGGAGGGTGAATTACTTACAAAATAATGTTTTTAAAATAATTGAGGATCGTTCTAATGGTTTTGATTTTTCAAAACTGCCTTTCTAGTAGAATTTATTTTTATTTATTTATTTATTTTTATCACTGCGTCTTACCACCTGTTCAGGCTATATACATATAAGATAAATTACTCTAATGAGGTAGGGATGAAGAAGGAAGCATTTTAGATGTAATATTCCCTCATTTGCGTGGAAGGAGAGTGAGAGGACATTTAGAGAAAGCCACACTCAGTATAATCAACCGGGACACGAACCCCAATCTCCACGTTTTCAGAAGGCTAGTCCAACACGAAAGTGATGCCTTAGACCTTTAAGTCACTAAAGTAGTTCATTCTAGTAAGAAATTCTGTAATGTGAGGATATATTTTTTCCTCATTCAATTAGGTGGCACCCTTAAGGTGGGATGGAAGGGGATGCGAGAAAAAGCCAGTGTTTTTGAAGTTTTTATGGCAAAACTTTTTTTGTGGGCCAAAATAAATAAAATATTGTTTCAGTACAAACAAAGAATTTAAATTTCTTCACACGGCGACCTCAACATTTCATGAATATCTGTCAATGGGGTCCTGAAATTTAGTGACAACTTTTTCTCTTCATTTAAAAAGTTTATCATACTATGCTTCTATGCTTATGACAAATCAACGGTTGATATCACTATGTGAAGAAAATTAAACTCTATATTTGTACTTCAGCAATATTTTACATAATTTAGCTAAAAAAAAAAGTTTTGTCTTAAAAACTGCAAAAACACTGGCCTTTTCTCGCGTCCCGTTCCATCCCACCTTAAAGCTAGAGATACCAATTATAAAATACTATTTTGGTCAAGATGATTGGTAGTGGTGTGTCTATCTGTATCATAAATAAATATTCGCGTGTTTATAACTGGGATGATAAACCTACCCTTTACATAAATAAAAAATTCCTAAGATCATCGCTTCATCGCAATTATTATTATTCCTTATACATAAAATACACAGCTATGGTAGCTCTACATATCATAAAACATATCATAAATAAAGATAATGAGGATTCAGAAGATGACTACAGCTTTTATTGTATACTCAATGTTAATAAAAAGTTGTTATTGCTCTTATAAGAAGGTTATATTCGTCTGTTAAAAAATAGCTGTGAACTGTTTTTATCATACATTTATAGAAGTTAAAAAGGGATAGCTTGAAGACATAACCTCGTTGTCTCATAACGAGTTTCTCTAAATATAAAAATGAAACAAAAAACATTCGGTACATCCTTAGCTGATTTTTTTTTTAAATGGTGTAACGTCACAAGTAGTTTTTCTGTTCAAACATTTTTCCTTTCTCTAGAACCTTCGAAGAGAGAGTATTGTGATGGGAAAAAAATCTAACTTGAGATTTTGATATATGTCAACGTTTCATGACCCCCTGAAACAAACAAAAAATTATTTGGCGTTGCCATCCTTCTGTCAATCTTTCTGTCAGCATGTCGGACTAGAACTGAAACCATTTTACCGATCAGCCTTATACTTGGTACCTAGGCCTTTCATAAGGCTAACCTTATGAAATTTTAGAGTTAGATATTTAGGCCTAAAATTAAGGGTATTTTACTGAAGGGCAAAAAAAGAAAAAAAATCGATTTTCTCAAAATATGTTAAAACAATTTTAATTAAATTTAGTGTTTAGTCACCACTTAACATTACAAACAAAATGGAAATTTTCAGCTAATCTTGAATTTTTTCACCATGGTGTAACAAATCATAGTGTAATCAGTCAAGGTAAGACTGACTCGCATCGGTGGACTTATGGTCTAAAGTTAGGGGGAAAGGAGAGAAGAATCTTTTGAAATTACGTATAATAATTTTTTTCAAAATATGATAGAACTCAAATCATAGATTTATAGATCTATAAAAACGGTTGATTTTTCTTTAACATTATGTTTTAAAAAAAATAGGGATTTTTTAAATTAATTAAAATACATGACCTAGGTGAATGTATAATTTTTAAACAATGACGATACATAATTGATTTATGGGGGGGAATGTGAAAAGGCCGCACCGACTACATCAAAAAGCCACATGTGGTTCAAAGGCTGCAAGCTCTCCATCTCCTTGGTCGCCCTAGCCTCCCACCACACAAACTAACAGATCGATCGGTATGTCAAGTTTATCTTCCGTTCGTTTTGCAACCCATTTGAGTTCAGTTGTATACAAGTTTTTCGTGGGGGAAGATATCATCAGTTGAATTGTTTGCAGATGTAACAATTGCTTGCTTCTTAAACAGGAAGAAAAAAACGCCGCAGAGTTTGGTGGAAAGAGTCATTCAAACGGGAAAATGACACCCATATATATTTACTGCAAAATTAAAGGAGATTTTTTGAACTCCTCAATAAATTTGGGTAAAAAAAAAATCACCGTGTAACACCTGAAACACTTTATGTCACCAAGCTCGTGGAAAGTGGAGACTGGACTGGACTGATTGAAGACTTGGCCTGCGGGCCATTCGCTTCCCCTTCCTACCCTAAACGTCAGTTCCGCTTGACAGACACTGTACAGCGGTCGGAATTCCCACAGTCCAAGAGTTCAAACGATTGGCCGGCCGGCCGCCCGCCCCTACACCCGTCAGTTAGACCTTTCAGACTTCAACTTTTCAGGCGAGTGACCTGGTGGTCTAGGGGTAGGGTGTCAGACTTCTGTGCTGGGGGTCCGGTGTTCAATCCTAGGTCCCGGCACAGATTTATCAGATTGCCGAACCCTTCCTTCACCTCTGACAAGATGTGTGTTAATCACAACTTGTGAATGTGAGGAATGACAGGCCTCCACCGTGGTTCGGATTCCACGTTAAACTGTAGGTCCTCCATTTCATCTCGCAATCACCCTTCCATTACACATTAGCGTAAGTGCGTACAACCCGAACGGGTAGTAAGACGCGGTGATAATAATAATAATAATAATAATAATAATAATAATAATAATAATAATAATAATAATAATATTTGTTCAAGCTGATCGTAGGGCAAAACTGTATTTGTATGAGGAGTGGGGGGCTAAGGCGTCACTCTCTTAATACACTGGACTTCCGATAACGAGGAGATCGGTGATCAAATTCCGGTCAGGTGTACTAAGTTTTTTTTTATGGTTGTCCCCTCTCCCTCCACACAAATGCGGGGCACTTCCTCTAAATTCAACCTTACTCATTATTGTTTTTAGTACATAGGTGTACAACACGAACGGGTAATAAAACGCAGTGTTAAAAAAAATAAAGTAAGATTGTTACTTTGTATTTTCAGGCTAGACGGAGTGTACGTGTCTATTGGGCGCACGAGCGGGAAATATATCACGATCTCACATTTCATTGGTTGATAAACGAACTGTGAGATCTAAGAACAAAAGTGTCTGCCAATGCAACTCCTTTTCTTAATTGGTCAGGTTGTTAAAAAAAAAATAAAGAGCTCCTCCCACGATGGAGGTTAATATTATTGGAATATGATACCGTTTTTCAAAAGAAATACCTTGAGAGATGGCGGAGAATAAAACTCGTAATGTAAACAACGTACGACATATATGATATACTGACGAGCGAAGGCCAACATGTGTGTGATGCCATTTAAAATACATTTTTTTTTTACATTGCCAATTATTGTAAACCAGTAAAGTAGCTCTAGTAAGAAGATCTGTAATGTTATAACTAATGTACTGTACAATTTCAAAACCAACCTTGGAGTTTAATAAAAGTAAAAAAAGCGCTTTTTTTTTTTTTTTTTTTTTTCAGAGCACTTGCTTGGGATTAGAGGGTTTATTTTTCCATCTGACGCAACATTTTGAGTTCACAAGTTCTGCACAATTTAATATTTTATAAGGACACACATATTTAATTTATATTTGAAAGGTAAGTTTTGAAAAAAAAGGCTGGGATATTTGAAAATGTTTGTATACGTAGGTGAGTTGGATAGGGAAGCGCTAGTTGAGGGTAAAGTATTTCTTTAGTTTTTTTTGTAAAAAATATTTTCTTGTCGAAATAAATAAATTTTAGCTTGAGAAGCTAAGTTTAGTTTCGAAATATAGTAATTTCAACAGTTCTTGAATATTTCTCATGGGCATAGTAGAATTTGGACATACATTTTTTAGACACGCTTCGGTGGCCACATGGTCTAACGCGCTAATCTTTCCGATGACGGGGAGAGATCAGGGTTAGAATCTTGACTAGGTGTACTGAGGGTGGTTTATTCTAAATTGTTTTACACTTTCCCTCCACGCAAATGTGAGTATATTTCCTATATATAACCTTCATAATCAATAAAACTATTAGCGTAATTAGTACACAAGCGTATAACCCGAACGGGTAGTAAGACACGGTGCGAAAAAAATTTTTTTTTTAACTAAAAGTAACCTGTTGAGATTAATATTTGTAGAAAATTACACAACATTTTATCTAGTGAATAAGTATTTTATTTATTTAGAACAAGCATTTTTTGTTTGTTATTAAAACTGTTAAAATACGGAACTTATCTCGTGTTATAATAATAAATCGCGAGGACTATCCATAAATATCAGCAATTTTAACTAACAATACCGATATTATATTAGAAATTCAGGAAAAGAATACAGTCGGAAAATGCATGCTATTGATCAGTCAGTAAGTTGTCATCTCGACTGCTTTCAAGGAATGTAAAACTCGGAAAATACAAAACAATCATTCCACCGGTTGTTCTACATGAGTGTGAAACGTGGTCTCTTATCCTATATGACGAGAAAAATAAATGAAGGTGTTTGAAAACAAGATTCCTAGGAACATATTTTGGTATAAAAAGGCAGCACGATGAAGAGGGTGAATGTTAAATTAATAAATGACGATAAGCTTCCCTTAGATCTGGCTACCTTTGGCAAGGAGATCAGGATTTGAACGGGACAAATGCGGATATTTTAAAAAAATTAAAGGAGAAATTTAGCTGTAAATTTTTTCAATCCTTAACATTATGCCACTTAAATTTGATTTGATTTTTGTACAATTTTTAGCCGAAAAAAAAACCATTTTTATTTTCCAACCTTTAATATCGTAAGAAAACTTTTTATTTTGCAAAATCCTATAATTTTATTTACCGTAAAGAAGATTCTCTGTTAATACCTAGTTAAAGTGTGTTAAAATCACGTTAATAATCAATGTCAATTCTATAAATTACTAGTATATAACTTAAAAACATTAAAAATCCTAACCCACTATTTACATTTTGTTGACCTTGAGTCTGGAGGACCTAAGTTTGACTACGGGTGGTGCGTAAGAATATATAAGTGAATTTTACTACGCACTGACAATTGTAGTACCGTTTAAAAGATACAAACATATTTTTTTTAGCAAAAATTGATAGTATTTGACTATATTACTATTGTTAGTTTATAGGTATTTATAATAACGTACTGTACATATAAAAAGTGACGTTCGCAGTTATTATGACCTGACCTGTTGTTGTTTTTATCGTATGGCCCATTTGACCGCGAGTTACATGACATCCAGGTTTGGGGCTCTTATGTGTTGACTAAATTAGCCACTCTGGTGGCACAGAGAGCTGTCCAGAGTACACCAAAGGAGGTTGTTTATGTGTCGTACCCACAATCAGATGATGTGATGATAGTTATTATAGTGTTGTGGATCCGGGGATCTGGTAGCCATTGAAATTATTCCCCTTAAGGGAAAAATACCCAAGGTTCCAGCCGGGAACCAAACCCGGGACCCCTAAGTTTGTAGCCAGGTGTTCTGACCACTACAGCATGGGGCAGGTTACCTGACCTATAAATGCGTGAAAATAGATCTAGTAAATTTGTCTACACTACAGCTAAGATTCCTCCTATAAAAATTGGACTGTAAGGATAGACAGTAGACGTTATAAAGAGTCACGTGATCTTTTTTTACTGTGTATTTTATGTTACGAAGCTAAGCAAACAAATGTTTAATTTTTTTTTTGTAACTCTCAAGGTCCCAACAAAACTGTAATTTTTTTATTTATTTTTTCCCCCAGTCTGTAGTTAACGGTCATTACCTCTTGATTACGGTCGGTTCTATACCATTTGTGTTTGGAAAACTAAGGGCCAGGTTATTTATGACCTGTCATATTTTTATTCTAGAACTTTGTTTTACTGTTGAACATGACACAAACATGTTGTGAGATGTCCTAATTACAACAACAACAACGACAACAACAACAACAACAAAAGTTTGCTTGTATATTTGTAGGGTTTTTTCAGTTGTAGGGCACATTCCACATATTTTGAAAATATATTCGATTTTGTTTTTAATTTGTATTAAAAACATAAATTTTTTACAAAATATGAATTTTAATGACTTAATATTTTACATATATCTAACTGTATCATATTTGTATTTATAATATGATTTGTTGATACTTAAACTATTTACCAAAGATTTTCAGACAGCTTTAGTCAATGTAGTGAGTATCTTTAAAAAAAAGTTATAAATTAACAGTAGCTTATATTTTAATTACTTAGGGAATTTAAAAACTATTTAAAGAATTTGAATGCAATTTTAACGTTTTATTTAGAAGATAAGCAATCTGAGCTTTACTGATTAGTTCAGAGCCTGGATTATTTTGGCATGTCATATTTGTTTTGGTTCATCACATACACTGCTACACAAACACTAATCATGATACCCTTGTTTTATAAATATATATTATAGATTGTTTTGTCATTTTGGAATTTAAAGTAATATTTTCTTTGTTTGCGTTATTTTTTAGGCACTACGAGGTATTTTTCAGTTATTTTTTTTAGACATTTTTGAGTCATTTTAAGACGTTCATGTTGAATAAGTATATGTTTAAATATTATAGATATTTTATAAATGCATAAATATACAACCAACAATTGTCGAATGAGAAGATAATGTAGGCCATGAACTTTGTATCCTCTTTGCTTGTACGACTGTAAAAAATACACATTCCTGGTGAGACACTGCAACTAAGCTGGAGAGGGGTAGCTATTACTTCTGAAGCCTATATCTGTAAACCAAAGTTTATATTTAGTAGAATGCAAGAGTTTAGTTGTTAAAAGCTTTTAATTTTATTTTACATCTGTAAAGCGTGTGTTTAATTTAGTCTATGCATTTATTATGAGTTTTTGTTTATATTTTTAGGTAATTTTTTGTAAATTGGAAGTCCATTTCTGTGAATTATTAGATCATAGACATCTTTAAAAAAAATTAATATAGATGAAAACCCAAGACCACTACATTATAAAATGATAAATTGGTGAGTAAGATACCTACAAATAGAGATTAAGATTTTCCGATAGACTTTCATTAGTAAAATTTTCAGCAGTGGCAGCTTGCGACCTACTAAGTAGGTGAAGGTTTTGAGTTGGGTAAGGGGGCAACTAGAGCATGTTACATAACTACATCAAATAGTATGGTGGGTAGGGGTTGGTGGGGGTTGGGTGGGGGAGGGAGAGCTGTTATCAAAATAATACTAAATCCAACCTTAAAATTATTTTAACTATCTTATTGATACAATAGTGAAAATGGAATCCAAATAAATAATGGCAGTAAAAATGTTTCAGTGATATTTTCGGATTGTTAATTCCAGTATAATATTAAGTGTTATTTGTAAAGGACTGTATTGTAATATTGAAGTATTAACATATACGGTCTAGAGCAGATCCGATATTAGTGACACATTCAACCACAAAGCAATGAAAAAGAATGTGAGCTTAAGCGGAGAACTAAAATCGCTCCTTTGCTTTATTGGGAACTCATTAGCTTAAATTTTACTTACTTCCCAGGAAAAAATGCACTGTTAATTTTACGAAACGGACACCAATTAAGGCGGAGATGCAGGGAACGCAAGCTAAAGTAAGTGTTTTTCCAGTTTTTGGCCAAAATAAGTAATATAAATATAGAGTTTAATTTTATTCACATGATGATATCAACAGTTCTTTAATATCTGACGTGTGCAAAGCGGAATTAGATGGGAAACCTTTAAATTAATAGAAAGTTGTTATTAAATTCCAGGACACCCCTGACAAATATTCAAGAACTGTTGAGCTCACAATTTGAATAAAATTAAACTCTATATGTTTATACTGAAGCAAGCAACCCGCCTCGGTGGCATAGTTAGCTAACGCGTTTGTTTCGTGTTGAGCTAGACTGCCGAGAACGGGGAGATCAAGGTTCGAATCTCGGTCGGGTGAACTGGAGGTGGTTTTTCCTAAATAGTTTCCTGCTTCCTACATGCAAGTGCGGGTTCACTTCATCTAAATCCGACCTTCCCAATTCCTAACCCATTAGTGCAATTAATACTTAAGCTTATAGTTTCAACGAATAGTAATACGCGGTGTTAAATAAATAAATAAAAGATATACTGAAGTAATATTTTATTTATTTTGACCAAAAAATTTTTTTTATATATAAACTGAAAAAAAAAACACTGCCCTTTTGTCGCGTTTCTTATATGCTCGCCATAAGGAGGTGTCCTACTTGTGACGTCACGAAAGGTCAAGCTGGGATTCCCCATGTTAGTGAATTTACGTTTTATTCAGTGAGTTTTGTGGATATTACGTTGAAAGAAAACCCATAAATTCTAGAATAATTCTAAAAATAGTACTACAGTGTCACAAAATTAGTGTTTTTATCTTGAAGTAGTTTTGTGTTAACGTATTTTTTATAGACCCTCTACAACTCATACTCTTTGGCTTGGTCACGAAAATGGTCAGTAGGAATCTTCCTGCCAGGATGTAGATTAAAAATGTCATTGGTAGCTTATGTATATCTAGAATAGGGAACAAGAAAAATGTATTTTTTAGAAACAAGTCAATGTTTTCAAGGCGCAAATAATATAGTGATTGTGTAAACTCGTCAGAGGAAGAGGGAAAGGGTTATCAGCCTATAAACAAGAGGCCTATTGGGGTAAACTGTTCATTTTATTCCCTTTCTTTTTATTTATTAAATTGGCGTCAAATTGTTGATAGCGATTAGTGCTTAGATGCGTTAAGGTAAGATGCAACCCGCTTTGCAAAATAGTTTCGAAATCTTAAAGTATGCATACTCGATAAGTTTATTATAATTATTACTACTATTATTATTATTATTATTATTATTATTATTATTATTATTATTATTATTATTATTATTATTAGCACTGCGTCTTACTGCCCGTTCGGGTTGTACACACTTACGCTAATATGTAATGGTAGGGTGATTGCGGGATGAAATGGAGGACCTACAGTTTAACGTGGGATCCGAACCACGGTGGAGGCCTGGCATTCCTCACATTCACACGTTGTGATTAATACACGTCTTGTCAGAGGTCAAGGAAGAGTTTGGCAATCAGATATATCTATGCCATGAGCGAGGTTTGAACCCCGGACCAACAGCACAGAAGTCTGACACCTTACCCCTAGACCGCCAGGTCACCTACCTCATTAAAAATCCCTACCCTAGACCATTCAACCACCCATGCGAGTCTTCCGTTTTGAAAGTATAGTTCCCCTTTCACTCCTCTTTACAAGTTACAACATCGATGATGCATACCTTTATTGTTCTAAATTATTGTGTAAGAACTAACGCGATTCAGTCTGTATAATATTAACAGGATAGAACTCACGACTCGCAGAAACGATCACTGAAACAATATTTTGCTCAGAATCACCCCCACACATGAGTCGTTTTGAAGGTCAAGGGATATAGTTTTTTTTAGTACAACGTATTACTACCCGTTCAGGTTATACACTTATGTACTAATTACGCTAGTGGTTTTATGGGTTAGGAAGACTATATTCAAAGGAAGCGTACTTGCAATTCCGTGAAGGGAGAATGTAAAACAATTTTGGAAAAAATCCACCCTCAGTATACTCGAACGAGATTCGAACCTCAATTTCTACGTCATTGGAAGGAAGTCTATTCTACTGCGAGAGTAGTGCGTTAAACCAATCGGCCATTGAAGCTGGTCGATTTTAAACAAATGCTTAAAAATTACTTCTAGATATGGGAGTTGAACCTGGGAGCTTTTGGTGGATTCTGTGATCTTATATAACTCGAGCTATGAACGCTACCCACTTCGATAGCCTTATGGTCTAACGCCCTACTCTCGCAGTAGACTAGGCTGCCCACGACGGAGAGATAAGAGGTTCGAATCTCGGTGGTGTGTAGGCCTACTGAGGGTGCTTTTCCAAAATAGTTTTCCACTCCCTCCACGCAAATCTGGGTACACTTCCTACGAATATAGCCTTCTTAATATCTAAAACCATAAGCGTAAATAGTACATAAGCGAATAACCCGAACGGGTAGTAAGACGTGGTGCTAGAAAAAAACCTATAAACTTTATTGTGACTAGTATTCATAGCCTGGCAAACAACCAAAAGTGGTTAAACCATCACAAGACCATTTTTCATTTTATAGTAGTGTTTATCTTAGAAATAAATAAACCTCACCTTTTCATTCGAGGTGTGTTGTTGGCACTAATTCCTTTCACACGGCATTCAAATAAACTGTCGCCATTATATCTTCTTCTTTTTTAAATCCATGCTCTTTGAATTTTGTAATAATAGATTTATTTGCTGAGCCTAGCATCTTATTACCCATCTGGGCTACCCAAATATTTAAACTAAAGGGGTAAATATAGAGGGAAAACAGTTAATTTAGAAAAAATGCCACCTCTGTACACCCGGCCGGGATTTGAATCTAGACCTCTTTGTCACTGGTAAAACATCACAAACGAGACTGACCTATTAGTCTATGCGCCCATCTTTCAAGTATCTTATAAAAGCTTTATAATTTTAAATAAGTTAGAAAATTAACTAAATTGATACTTTTGTATTCACCTAGTTCCAACTTCGTAAATGTCTAAAAAAAATATTATTAAATAGCTTCCTTTTTTTTTATACATAAAACGCACAATGATACGTTACTAATCAGATCCCTATGTTGGGATTTCAAATTAAACTCGAAGAGGGAGAAGAGGAGTGTATTTCTGTGTCCCCCGTTGTTATTAAATTTACCAACAATAAAATAAAAAGGGAATTAATTTAATTCTTTACTACAATGCATTTTTTATTTAAAAATAAACGTATTCAGTTGAGATTTCAAGGTGATTTTCAAGAGACAGTGAAAAGAAAAAGGGTTTTAAATATAATTACCACGATTACAAGCTGTGTCTTTGTTGGTCAGTATCACGAAACCAACAAAAACAACAATAACAATAACACTGGTAAAACTAGAGTAAGATCGTAAACACTGTCACAATAGAATATAGAACTTTTAACGTTTTCATGTGTCTGCACCATTGGCCAAGTGTTTTTAGCTCGCTTTGTGCTTGGTTTTCATTGCATGTGAGTCCAGGGTTTGAATCCAGACAAGAATAAAGGAGGCTTTATTTCCCCTTGTGATGTATAGCACTGTTTACCCACAGGGCCATCTTAGCAGCATTGTAGACCCTGGGAAAGGCAATGTACGAGGGCCCCTTCCTTACCTAACCCAAATGGAGTAAAAGCGTAGACGCTCTATAAATTTTACCTTTACTTTCAACAAAATCAATGTTTAAAGATAAACAAAAAAATAATGATAGAAGCTAGGATTAATTAACAGAAATTTTGAACACTATAAGCCTTGAAATACACAAATATTTCTACAAATACAATTATGATTAAGTAGTAAACCATACTGTATGAATTAATTATATATTATTAATCAACACCAAAGTTTGCACTTTTTTTTTTACTGAGAATTGTTTAATAATTGGCTTGAAGTCTTTGGTCTTCAGGATGTCAATTTTCTCTTCAAGTGAGTGAAAACCAGTTCAAACAATGCTATTTCATTGTCTTGCGAAACTGATTAATAGTAACAGTAGTAATAATAATTTATCGAAGGCTCTTTTCCATGACTTCAGCTTTGAACCCCTTTTATTTTATTTATTTTATAAGCGAGTTAAAATCTTTAATCAATACTAACCAGTTGGCGAAAAATTCACCACGGGGCCCCTAGAATTGTGGGGCCCCTGGGCAATTTCCAAATCTCAACAAATCAAGGGGCTCAACAAATGCATTTAATGAATTCTCCCAAACATGAAGTTGAGCTGATACTCGGAGGGCATGAAGTCTAAAATTATCAGAAGTGCAGGATGAATAAATACATAATATTGATTTTCTTGACATAGTGCTAATAGCTTTTGAGCGCTATTAATTTCTTAGATGATTACCTGGCGGTCCAGGGGTAAGGTGTTAGATTTCTGTGCTGGGGGGTACGGGGTTCAATCCTCGGTCCCGGCACAGATTTATCTGATTACCAAACCCTTCCTTCACCTCTGACAAGACGTGTATTAATCACAACTTGTGAATGTGAGGAATGCCAGACCTCCACCGTGGTTCGGATTCCACGTTAAACTGTAGGTCCTCAATTTCATCTCACAATCACCCTTCCATTACACATTAGCGTAAGTGCGTATAACCCAAACGGGTAGTAAGACGCAGTGCTAATAATAATAATAATAATAATAATAATAATAATAATAATAATAATAATAATAATAATAATAATAATAATAATTTCTCAGACCCGGTATGGTTGGGATACTTTCTTTTTATTAACATTTAACCCTTAATTTAAAAAATCTAGCTGAAAAATATATGTTGTGTATTAAATTTTAATTTGTTTATGTATAATAAATCAATCTTATTTGCATAATATATTCTTCCTCTAGATTAAGCTTCCTTCATTGTTTAATTGCTGGTAGTATTAAAATAAAGGTTAACTTAAGTTGCCAACGTTAGCACCCTAACTAATAGAAATCATTACAATTTTGATTTATCTTGATCCGATGAATGAGTCAGAAGTTAGAGTGGAAACTAAATTCCACCCCAAGCGCGCTATTCACCCCTGACTTCAAGGGTGGTCGACCACCCCTGGAATCGACATCACTTTTCATACTCGCTTAATTCCTCAGAGCATGGATCAGAAGTCAAATCTGTCACACTTGAAATTCATACTCAATATAAGCTATCGCCTCCACTATATATAATTACTATTAGACGCATTTATTAACATTTTTGATTGACAATATAGTATCACTAAAAACAAATACTAACAATCTCCACCTAAGTTGACATTTATGACATTTAACCAATGATTGCAATAAAAAAATCTTCTGCTAGCGGTCAGTTACCACTAATCCAGTTGCGAACGGACTGTACCTACAATCCATGGCGATCAACACTACACCAGACTTTAATGATTATTTTATACTTCAACCAACTAAGGTCTCTGTTATAGACACAGGACGAGAAGTAAATCTATATTTAATTACCTCAAACTTGAGCTAGTTGAATAGTCTGTCACGGATTAGGTAATCATTCCAATCTTTCATCGTTCTGTAACTGCCATTGTTAGAACGTCTGAACTTCAACGAGTCATTAGTCAGACCTTTGATTCAGAATGATCGCACGCACTTGTGTTTTTTTATTGAATTGATCTAGATGCAAAGTGGCTCAAGTACAGCTATATCATTTACCGCGTGTTATCAACTAAGAGTAGCGAGGCTCTATTTTAACCTGACCATTTGGCATTTCATCTGTCTGTCCGATATTTGTTGCGTGATAGCTGCCAAATGCATGGAATAATTTAACTAAATTTGGCAAGGAGAATCTTTTAGTTAAGTCCGAATGAATTATGTACTGACATGTTTGTTTTTTTTAATTTGAATATCCGTTTCAATATGGCTTCTTCTCAAAAGGTTTTTTGTTTACTAGCTCCTCTTGAGTGATTTTAATTTAACATTCTAAACAGTCGATCAAGTATCTAGGGCGTATTTTTTTAAATGTTGATATATTTTGTGAGACTGACATCTTAAGCCGCGTGAGCAGCGATTGTTCTCTATGAATATAATATGACTATTTTGTGTGTGTGTGTGTGTATATATATATATATATCTATCACCACGTCTTACCACCCATTCGGATTATACGCAAATTTACTAATTATGCTAAATAAGTTAGGGATGATAAAGGCTAAATTTAGAGAAAAATACCCGTATTTTCGTGGAGAAGGAGTGTTAAATCATTGAAGAAAATCACGCTCAGTACACTCGACCGGGTTCAAACCATGATCTCCACGTCATCTGTAGTCTAGTCTATCGCGAGAGTAGCGTCTTAGATTGTGCAGCCACCTAAGTAGGTAACTATTGAATAATAATAGTATTGACTTTTTTTTGTATAACTGGATCTCCGAAGTAAAATACTAATTTCAAATCCAAGAAGAAATTATAGGAGATATTTTAACTTGAAATTCAAAGAGAAATCTTAAGAGTGTAGTAGCGATATGAACATGGAAAGGAGCGAGGTTTATTTTTTTTTAGCACCGCATCTTACTATCCGTTCGGGTTACACACCTGATCATATGTTAAAATAATTAACTGTTACGTACTATTAACAAAACAGCAGCTAAAGATATTAGGCCTAAGTACATGTTAATATATTTCACTTTAATCAACGAGTAGGCCTATTCCATCTATAATACCTCTTAAATATATATTTTTATTTGATTTAAGTCAATATTAATTTCAGAATAGAAATGATTTTTTTCCTGTTCTCTGTTATTTGGGGTAAGTCCCTAGCTCCTTTAGATTATTAACGAAAATTACTTTTAGAAATCTTCTTGTCAGCATAGAAATTAAAACGTAGTCGGTGGTGTCCATCTCTTTTTTCTAAAATTAAAATAATAAAAAAGGTGAGTTCTAAATTTGAATAATTTTTGCCTAAGAGCGATAAGTGTGAAGATTGCACAATCGTTGCGTGCAAATAAAAGGCGATATAGGAGATTTATCATGAAGAGGTAAACAAGTAGCCTAGCAGGGTGAACTACTCATTGTCGAGTTGTCATATTGAGGAGAGCTCAGGTACCAGGAGCTAGAGGAGTATTTCAAGAAACAAATCAACAAATTTAAGTCCACCAAAGAGTTGCCTTTAAATAAGTTCACTTATGCCCTTATTATTGTTTAATATGGCTGTATCCATTCAGACATTATAAAAGCCAGGGTTGCCCTGACTGACATAAATTTCGGTTTAGATAGGAGGTACTCCTTTTTTGATCGTTGTATGATTTACTAAATTATTTTGCATATATTAATTTTTCAAGTAAAGTAGGCCTAATATGATTTGAAACTGTGAACTTTCATGGATAGTTAAAAAATATATATTAAATAATAATATATTTAAATGTTATCAATGTTGACCGAAAATATAATGAAATATTATGTTTTTTTTAAAAAAGTTCCTTCCTATATCTATAGTCTATACCACTCTCTGAACCGACTGCTTATATCAGTACTTGACTCATAAACTATCTTAAATCTAAAACGGACACAAACCCCCAGCCTCCCAGCCGTTAATTCATCATTGTGAATGGGGAAAATCACATTTCACCGATTATGAATTTTTTTGCCTTGCCAGGAATTGAACCAGGAACACTTAACTTAGTTGAAAAACAAGCTAACGACTGAGCTATCTAAGGTGTCAGACATTTCTCCAGTAGAAACATAAAGTTAAATTTTCTTCACGTGGTAATAATTTATTTTAGCACCACGTCTTACTAACCATTCGGATTATACGCTGTCAACATTTGTTGATTATGTCATGAGCATATCGGCATTAGATGACTTTTTAAATGAAGAGAAAAAGTTTTCACTAAATTCCAGGACATCCTTGACATATATTCAACAACTGTTGATATCACCATGTTAAGAAAATTAAACTCGTGTTTCTACTAGAGAAATATTTGGTGTTCTTTTGATAAAAAAAAAGTGTTGATATGAACACCGTAAAAAATACTGCCCTTAACTCACGTTCCATACATTCCCACCTTAAGCTTAGTTTATATAAGAGCTTTCCTCCTATATTTTTATAACAAAAGAAAACAATTTAACTCACCCACACTACACTTTCTCTTTCTAAACCTTCAAATGGTAAAGTGCAACTTTTCTTACCACTTGCACAAACTACAAAGTGAGATATTTATCTCTCTTACCTTACATTAATTGCTGATTTAATACATACAATTATGAAGAATGTTGTTGACCGTCATTGTGACTAGGTAGTTGGAGTGGTTGGCTACAAGTCAAGGGAACACTAGCTCGATTCTAGGTGGAGTTAACGAATAAATTTACCTTTTTTTAAAAATTACATTCTTATATCAAATTAGTAAATACAGGATGTCCCAAAAGTTACTGTGCATTAAAGTATCACGTATCACGTAGCAGTTATTCCTATGACAGATGTTGGAAATGTCCACCACGCTATTGAAAACACGCCTCTTCAGATGATATGATATATGATATGAAGAGGCGTGTCCAGACATATCTTCAAGCCCGCGGGACACATTTCTAGCATCTGTCATAGTAAGAACTGCTACGAAATACATGATACTTTACTGTACAGTAATTTTTGGGACACCTGTATATTTAGGTGGTATAAACTGGGATTGTGGATTAGCAATAGCCTACTAAGTTAATTTTGTTTGTGAATCGTGTGCTTATATTAGGCCTATAATCTGCAGTATCATGTCGTGGAGTGCTGCTTGTCTAAACTCTTTGATATTATATTCTTCCGCTCTAGGTCTCCCATTTGACCAATAATAAATGCGTAACAAAGGCTCTGATCTACACGGGAATGTATTTCCATTAATACCTATCAAATGCGTGCTATACTAAATTATTATTATTATTATTATTATTATTATTATTATTATTAGCACCATTTCTTACTACCCGTTCGGGTTATACGCACTTACGTTAATGTGTAATGGTAGGGTGATTGTGAGATGAAATGGAGGACCTACAGTTTAACGTAAGATCCGAACCACGGGGGAGGCCTGACATTCCACACATTCACAAGTTGTGATTAATACACGTCTTGTCAGAGGTAAAATAAGGGTTTGGCATTCAGATGAATCTGTGCCGGAACCGAGGATTGAACTTTGGACTCTCAGCACAGAAGTCTTGACACCTTACCCTTAGACCACCAGGTCACCTGTTCTACTAAAGGATAAGAACATTCTCAGGTACAGTTTAAACTAACGTTGCTTACATTAGCAACACCCCACGATACGTTACTTATAATCTGTGTATTTATAAAAAAATACACGTTAAATATCCCCAGCCAACCAGACATAGAAGATTGAAAACCTACCGGAACAATTGTATGCAGTCCGGTGGACGTAGGACTATAGAAAATAATTATTAAGGTATTTTTCCGGGGGAGGGGGGGGGCATAATAATTCGGCCCCAAAGACCATATGAATCCATCCCCATGATCCAACCCAAAACTTTCCATCTTATTTTGCACAGACTTAGGATCGTGTTGTGCCTTAAATTAGGTTAGGGTTGTTTTAAGTTATGATCGTGTTGTGCCATAGGTTAGGTTAGGTTAGGTTAGGTTAGGATAGGTTAGGATTGTATCGTGACATAATATTCATCCTTTGCTGTATTTCGTTTACCTTTAGAAAACGTTTAAATCTATCCTTAGTGCAATGCCACAATTGCTGAGGCCGAGTTAATATACAAACATGTGTCTCAACTCCGGCAACCTGCCTTCCCAATCCCTCTTAAGGTAGGGATATACGCGAGAAAAGGTCAGTGTTTCTGCAGTTTTTAAAATCAATTTTTCTTTTTTGCCAAATAAATAAAATATTGCTACAGTAGAAACATTTAGTTTAATTTTCTTCACATTGTGATATCAACAGTTGTTGAATATCTGTCATGAGCATAGCGGCATTAGATGAGGAAATTTTTTAATTAAGATAAAAAAAGTTGCCATTAAATTCCAGGATACTCTTGACAGATATTCAACAACTGTTGATATCACCAGGTGAAGAAAAATAAACCCTATATTTCTACTGGAAAAATACTATACTTATTTTGTCCAAAAAATGGTTTTAGTATAAAACTGCAAAAAACACTTAATTTGATTCCCGTTTCCTACATCCCCACCTTAAAGATGTTGAAGTAATATGCAGCCCTTTTGACTTACCCATGTTACCTAGTGTAAGTGATTTTATCAAACTCTCTTTAAAGAGAAATCAATCTTACTATAACCATGTTTCAATGTCAAAGCTCCTGATAGGGACACTACTTTAATTCAACACTTAGTTACTGTTAATGCAAAAGGGTGACCTGGTTGTCTAGGGGTAAGGAGCTGTGCTGAGGGTCTGGGGTTCAATCCTCGGGCCCCGCAAAGATTTATCTGATTGCCAAACCCTTCCTTCACCTCTGACAAGTACGTGTATTAATCACAACTTGTGAATTTGTGGAATGCCAGGCCTCCACCATGGTTCGGATCCCACGTTAAACTGTAGGTCTTCCATTCCATCTCACAATCACCTTACCATTACACATTTGCGTAAGTGTGTATAACCCAAACGGTTAGTAAGAAGCGGTGCTAATAATATTAATAATAATAGTTACTGTTATTCTAACGATTAACAATCCCCCCAGGCTAAGACCAAACTACTACTCTTACACTCATATACTCTTTATATACATAATGTTGTTGCACCTTTCAAAGCATTGTCAAAACATGTGTAGGCCCATTTTAGAGCGGAAGGCCTTGTTGCAGCTATCTATGATCTAGAATTGTGGTTTTCAGCAGGTGGTTCACGGATAAATATTAATAATAATAGTAAAATACGTAGCACCGCGTCTTACTGCCCGTTCGGGCTATACGCTTAAGTACTATTTACGCTAATTGTTTAGGAATTGTGAAGGTTGAATATAGAGGAAATGAACCTGCATTTGCCTGGAGGGAGAGTGGGAAACCGTTTAGGACCCCCCCCTCCCCCAGTTCACCCCGAGCGAGATTCAAAACTCAATCTCCCCGTCCTCGGTAGTCTAGCTCAATACAAAACTAACAAGTTATATAGCTACGCCAACGAAGCGGGTTTTCACGGATAAAGTTATCACTATGTTTTTTATAACCGCGTCTTACTACCTGTTCATATGTATATGATAATTACTCTAATGGAACAGGGATAAGGAAGGAAGCATTTTAAAGGCAATATACTGACATTTGCTTAGAAGTAGAATGGGAAACCATTTAGGAAAAAACCCACCTCAGTGGAGTATTTAGCTAACGTTAGTCGTGTTAAGCTAGACTGCTGAGGACGGGAAGACCAAGGTTCGAATCTCACTTGGGTGAACTGGGGGTGAGCGGGTTTCCTAAACGGTTTTCCACACTCTCTCTCTCTCCACGCAAATGCTGGTTCACTTCCTCTAAATTCAACCTTCCCAATTCCTAACCTATTAGAGTAATTAGTACATAAGCGTATAACCCGAACGGGCTGAGTCTTATTATTATTATTATTACATTTATCAATGGTCCCACGATCAGCCCTCGTTTCTCTATTCAACAATTAATTCTATTTTTCTATACATTTTGTAGTTATTCCTTAAATTCGATCATTCCTCCAATACTTATGTCACTGCCTTTATAGAGAATACATAAAATATTCACTCACTTTACCCTGAAAGATAACAGTCTTACCTTGACGGATTGCACTATGGTCCTATCTTATAAGCTGTATCATAGTGGCATAGTGCAAGGTAAGCTTGCCTTTTCGTGACGATGTGGGTTTTTTTGCCACGCGATCGTTTGAAAATTGCTACTAAATCAACCGGTTGTTTGCGCTTGACCTTTTGCCGACCCCTGAATCTAAAACAATATGTATCGTCAAGCAGTTCTGATTGCAGCCGCACTGCTTAATACGCTTGTGGAAAAAGTATCTTTAAGGCCGGTACACACAGGATGCTAAGATAAAGCTATGCTATGCCTTACTACGCCACGCTATGTTTTTTCCGATTGCTGGCCGGGCAATTTTCCCATTTCCCCTCTTGAGCCATCTTACGTCGCGCATGCGCATAACGCATCTTGGACTCCGTATTGAACAGACACAGTGCTGGTTTGCTGAAAATAACTAAATAAGTGTTGAAGTTTGGTTTTCAGTTTGTTTCACGTGTATTTAAGTAATATTCTATTTAGGTTTTATCTAATAAATGTTTTTATATTAAAATGGAAGCGTTAATTGAACAAGTCAAATCTCCACCTCCTAAACTTTCTTCATCTTTCAAAACAACTGCAAACAGCATCATCCTTTCTTCCTCAGTACTATCACCTGAATTAAAACAAGACATTTTGGAGAAAGCCATCATAACTAAACTTCGCTGGAGCAGACCAGAAAGAA
>CABFWB010002108.1:70312-122859 GCA_902151455.1 Timema bartmani | reverse complement strand
CTTCAATACTACTAATAGTTTTATCAAAATTGTGATAGAGCTGAACACTTGAGTGACACTGTATTGGCTCCCCTATGTAGCCCCCTTAAGTACTTGCTATAACATTAAATGAAATACAGCCAAGAAAGCACTTTATCTCCACTATATTATAAAAAAGATAAAGTGCTTTCCTGGCTGTTCTTAATTATATTAACATTATATCATTAATATGAAAGAAAGAAATACTGTACAATTAGGTAAATCAAAGACGAAGCTGGGGGGGATGAATGATTATAATTACGGAAATGAGCCGTATCCAAATCATAACATATTAAAAAATACCACCTGAACATGGGAATTGAACCCGGCCCCTTTGGTGACTGGAAATTATGATTGGGGGTCTCCAAAATAGTGGTTATCTAAAAAACCTAAGACTAAAAATTCTCGAAGCCTAAAAGAGCTAGGAAGCTGAAATTTTTCTAGCATGTAGCCGCTAGCTCAAACGGGTGCAGGAATACTTGGTGACAGAAAATTCCAACGGGGGCCCTAGAAAAAACAGTCGAAATAGTCTCAAAGCCCAGAAGACCTAAGAAGCGGAAATTTTTCCGGCGGATATCCCCAACCCAAAAAGATGCAAAAATACTGGGTGACAAAAAATTTCCATTGGGGTCCTTAAAATGTATGAATTTCTAAAAAAAAAACCAAAGTAGAAAAATTCTTTAAGGTCAGAAGAGCTATGAAGCTGAAATTTTCCAGGCAGGTAGCCTCTAGTTCATAAGGATGCAGGGATGGTGATTGAGAATTCCAACAGGGTTCCCCGATATGGGGGATATTAAAAAAAGGTCAAAATAATCTTCAAGCTCAGAAGATATGAAATACTTCTCCCAGATTTTGAGGGTTACTAAAAATTATTCCCAATCACAATCATTGTCCAACAAATGCCAATGGAACATATTACACAACCAGAAATAAAGCGTTGATTCTTAAATAATTATAATGCTAATCTGATAATAAACTACATACTTTAGAAAGCCCTGATCTAGTGTAACCTGTTGATGATTAGTTTTTACCTAATGCGATGGATGTTGATCTAAATAGAGGATATGAGTTTTAATAATAATGTTTCTATGTTAATTAAAACATATTTTATGACTAATAATATTAAAGAATTAAGATTACTGTAATAGTTTGGAACCAACTAGCTATCCAAATATCTTGTCTTTTTACCAATGGAGCCTACCAATAGCCCGAATATATGTGAATATTTTGTTAATCTTGCCTTTTTTTTTAGTTGTATCACTTTAATATAGCTTATAAGGATCCCTAAAGTAAATAAAAATTAAACAATATATTATATATAACCAAATGGACCATGCTAATAGAAATTACCACCATAGAAATGCGATATTAAGTTGGCTGGAGTGCAGTTGATTACTTTTAGCGAATTTGTTGCTTACTTGAAATAAACTAAATTTGGAAGAAATTATTTTCTCAGTAGGTGGGGAATTCGAGGAACCTATGATCCCGGAACTTATGAGTAGCGTTAAGGTAACCTGATACAATAGCCTGAAGCTGATATTTGCTCCGACCTTCAACAACGGGACACATTCAAGTGGTTAAGTATAGCCTTGGTAGCTTGAAAGAAATCAGCACACCTTCTAAAATAAACATACATGCATAATACTGACCACAGTTTAATAAATACAAACAGTGTATGAAGAAGTGATATAAATAAAAATATATGTAAATATCATTTGAAATATTATTGATACAATTTTGGATGTACAGTATGTCAATTTCAGTATTCGTGCCCGGGGTTAAGTAAAAATACTACATACATTTCTTATGACATATTTTAAATGTTTATTTGATGTTGTGTTCTTAAATATTCCATTGGTAATGTATATAAAGAAATATAAAATTTTGAAATAAATTTCGTCACAAAAAGACAAAATGTATTATGATTTTGGTTACTTTAAATTAAAAAAATTGTAGTAAAAAATATATTCTTGAGGTAAAATAAAATAAATATGGTATTACCAACGATAGCTGAAATAATAACAATAACTGCTGAAAAAAAATTACAATATTATATTTCTGGTATAGATATTGAGAAAAATAAGTTTGATAAATTTAGTTCGGTTCTTGGACCATTGTTTAAAATAGTTGATGTTCTTGGATGACTGGAAATGGGAAAGGATAAAACTCGGATAAAATAAAAATACTCTCAAACATGAAAAAAAAAGTCCTCTATTGAAATCTTGAAAAATGTGCTTGAAAATGAAAATCTTCATATTAATGAATATCATGTAGAACTTTTCCTACAAACATTTCCAGTGCATAATTGAACAGTGTGCTAATTTTTTAACCATTTTATGTTGCTTAGAACACATTTTTGCCATAATTCTTCGTGTATGAGAATTTAAAGACAAAGATTTTAGTCTTGGTCAAAACCACGCACACAATAGAAGTCCCAGTTTTAATTTAAACAGTGTTCCAAATTCGCTTTATTCTAGAACAATAATTTGAAAGGTGTTCTAAATCAGCCAAGACTAACAAATATATCGTTGCTGGGCAACCAATTCGACCGAAAAATGATAATAAAATAAAAGTTAGCACGGTTTGAAGTTAACATAATAATTAGAACTAACATAGGTTTATAGATTGTAGCATAATAGTGTTTAGTATCATAAAAATGCGCAATAGTCGTGAAAGCATTCCCTCTCTACCACTCCTTTTCCGGGGGTAGTTGTTGAGACAGCGCCGGTAGAGAAAAAGAGTGACGCCATTACTTGGCGGTAGGTCAGGGACTAATGTATTGTACGACTACAGAGATGAACGTTAGGTTGTATAACAATTGCATTGTATCAAGTTTATGCTGTAATGGTGATTCGTTCCAGTAATGATAATGTGTCGAGTATTTGCAATAAATCAGGAAAACTATATCGAATTGTTTATATATTTATTGATAATCATACCCTCCCTCATTGACAATACTGGTTTCTCAAGTAAGGGTTTGGACTTCAACCCATGTAAGTTATCTGGTGAAGTTCAAATGAGCCCAGAATAAACAAGGTAACCAGAATCGTCACATACTCTGGTATGCAATTACGTAGCAAAAGATAGCGCCGAGGTAGTTCACAAGAGCAAGTCGCTGTTGGCGTTACGGACGCGAAAGACGTTACAACTAACGTTAAGGCGTTACATGGTAACCGGAGAATTAAGATATACGTGGGGAAGTTTCCAGTGGCATGTCTATTCTTGGCGGCCATGCCATATCCCGAGGCAGCAGAGGAAGAGTCCTGGATTCATCATTCCAGAACTAGCCATTGTACGTGCAGTTCCAGGTCACAGGGGGTGTGGCACACATTATGATACAGAACTTTTAATAGCAAAACCGTCATGAAATTGGAAAAAAAAAAAGTCACAGATAAGTCTAATGTTTCATATTTAGGTGAAGACTAGTCAAAGAAGTAGTTATGCTTGTATTGAAAAATTATGCTCAGATTGCAAGTTGTAAAACTAATTATTTTTTTGTGTGTATAAATTCAAATATGTTTATAGTATAATTGTGCGTAGCCTAGTGATTCTGATGATGGAGGCTTGTGGTGTATCATGTCTTGTTTGGTTTTGGGGGACTCAAACTTCGATAGTTTGATGAAGCAACCCCCCCATCCCCCCGTTCCCCAATTTTCCTTAAATTGTGCTGTAGGCAAATGGTCCAAGTTATCCATTAACGCTCAAGAATCGAAGCTTATTGTAAAAAGTAGTGCGTTTCCTACAGACGCAATTAAATGTTTGCTTTGTATAATCACGAATTACGTGCTGGCGGGATGTGAGAGGAGGGAGATTGCGAAACGTTTAAAGGGGGTTTCTCGCATGTTTGAGAATAATTGGTATGACGCCCAAATCAACTTAATATTACGTCAGTTTAGTAGGAAAATTCATTCGTTTGAATCAATGAGTCTTCATGTAATTGATATTCTAAGTTGGAATAAACCCTCATTTCACAACGCTTTATGCACAGCGTTATCGTAGAACTAAGAAAGTAGATCAAATCCATTTTAACATGAGATGACTGAGAGTCCTTACTCAAGTAATTAGGCAATCCATGCAGTAAAACCGATAGGTGTTTAAAACATGGACGTGTACAGACTAGAGTCGGAGAAACTTGGCTATGAAATTTCAAACCAAAGTTAGGCTCCTGCCTCCACAGTAGACGCAATGAGGTCGCAACTGTGGTGAATGGTGGAGCAGGATAGGGACACAGGACACTTCTATATAATTCAATCGAGGACCCCTGCAGCATGTTCAGAAATTCCCATATTTATGCCGGGATCACGATCAACATAATTCTAACTTAACGTAGCGTTCACTTAAGGTTCACTTAACTTAAGAAAACTGATGTGTGATCACGATTCACGTAACTTAACGTAACAATTCAAGACAAACATCTGCATTCTAGAGTATGTATTTTGATCTGTGATTTGTAGACCTACTATTTGTAAAGTGATGATCTGTGAATGTTTATAGTTTTCAATCTATATAATAAAAATTTATAACCAAAATTTCGATAAATTTAACTTTCCTATTTTAGTTTAATTATTTTGTGTCAATGTCCATTCACTAGAACTGAAGCTAGAGAGTAAACCTTGGTCATAATACCAACAAATGAGTTACTAAATAGCCCTGTAGACGTCACTCGCATAATGATTGACTGGCTAGATCACGTGATACCCTTCAAGTAACGTTCACTTAAAGTAAAATACCTCCCAGGACATCTTTTAAGTTAAGTTAACTGCAAGTGAACGTTAAGTTGATCGTGATCCCGACATGAAAGATACAATTTCTAAGCGCTCGACTAAAGTCAAAGGATTTAATGTTCCCTCATATTCTCAGTTGAGTATGTTACAAGTTAAGCTGTTACACATAGGCAATATAATGGGAAGCATTCACCCTTAGAGTGGGGAGGATGAATAACAAATTAAAAATGTCAATTTATTGCAATTGTTTGGACGAGATTATTTAAAAAAATGCCAAAACCTGTTAAGTGTACTGACATATCAGAGACTAGAGAAATTCCCGGCGAAATGACGGCTCAATTATGTCAGATGCAAAAGGGTGTAACCAACCCACCTTCGACCGGGTCAGTTCCGCAATCGAGGGGAGGTTGAAATTGTGGCTACATCACAGGGCGATCCTGCGTCATCAAATAGAGATTTTCATGTTTTTAATACTATCCGAAAATGTAATTCAAAATTTGACCAAAGTTCAAACCCCATTGAATTTTTAGAGTATCAATGTGAACAAAAGACCACTTATGCACTAGCGAACTGTGAGTTTATTAAAGGCCCTTCCCGAACTATTTTACGGAAATTGCCGAGACAGGTTTAGGAACAACGCCAACAACTGGCCAGGCCTCGCCAGTTTTAGGAGAGACTTCTTTCCTGTAAATTATCTTGACAGCCTAGAGGGTGAAGTAAGAGGTTGAAAACCAAAAGACTCACGAAAGTGTTACGTAGTAATTTATTGTATTACAAACCCTAATTATGGGGCATGCATGAGGAGGTAGATAGAATGTTTAAAAACCGCCGAGCAGATATGAAACTTCATATTCTCACGGGGACTGTTCAGTCAATAAATGACTTGAAACATAGCAGCCCGTTACGAGCACGCTAAATATGAAATCAGTAAATATCAGAGGAATACAAGTAAAGTCTGTTCACCGAAGGAATTGTTCTCTGAAAGGCCTTTTTCCCTACCAGAAACCTATTATATAGTAGTATATTGGTAGGAAAAAAGACCTTTCAGAGAGTAATTCCTACCGTGAATGGAGTATATAGTGATCTTCAGTCTAATGAACTAGTTAGGGGTAAATCCTCTCAATGGAGAAGCCTGAAAAGTGCCCGTGAGAAAGCGCACTATTTCAAAAGGACCTGCCTAGATGGCGTAATTAGCTAACACGCTAGTTTTGTGTTGAGCTAGACTGACAAGGATGGGGAGATCAAGGTTCGAATCTCGGTCGGGTGAGCTGGGGTGGTTTTTCCTAAATGGTTTTCCACTCTCCCTCCAAGCAAGTTCGGGTTAACTTCCTCTAAATTCAACCTTACCAATCCCTAACCCACTAGGGCAATTAGTACTTAAGCGTATAACCCGAACGGGTAGTAAGACGCGGTGCTAAGTATTAATATACGCTTAAGTAATAATTACGCTAGTGGGTTAGGGATTGGTAAGGTTAAATACAGAGGAAGTGAATCCACATTTGCGTGGAGGGATAGTGGAAAACCATTTATGAAAAACCATCCCCAGTTCACCTGAGCGAGATTCGAACCTCGTTAGTGGAAAACCATTTATGAAAAACCATCCCCAGTTCACCCGAGCGAGATTCGAACCTCGATCACTCCGTCCTCGGCAGTCTAGCTCAACACGCTAACAACGCCACCGAGACGAGTGGTGCTTAGTAAAATAGATATTTCAAAAGGGTGGAAAAGCGTGAAACAAAGAATGTAGCCCCGCCCCCGCCGCACGAACAGTTTAGATACGATGATACGTCACGAGACCAAAGCAATGATATACGGAGGTGCTAGAGATACCACTCCACTGGTGTCATTTAGTTCGTTTCGGTCCAGAGGACACAAAGAGACGATCTAATGGGGGGAGCGGGAAACTAGCACCCCGTGTCAAAACATCTAGGTCCGCCACTGGTCGCGGGAAAGACACGGCAGCAGACAGTGTTAGTGTTAATACAGATAGTTACGCAACTCTACCAGAAGTCAGACTGACTATAAAAAATAAAGTGATGCCCTCGAGTTAGTCAATACAGGATCAGTTCATATCTTAATATCTGAAAGTTTGTCTAAAACACTTTTGCGAAGTTAAGTTAATGAAAGAAAGTGGGAGAAGTGTGACGTAAGGTGCGAAACGGGAGACCAAAGCTATGGCAATAAAATTAAAAGTTTTAATTTCAATAAAACCCGTTTCGGTGGACGCGTGGTCTAACGCGCTACTCTTGCAGTAGACTAGACTGCCAATGACGGGGAGCTCGAGGTTCGAATCTCGGTCGGATGTCTGAGTTTTTTTTCAAAATGGTTTTATACCTTTCCTACACGCAAATGCGGGTACATTTCCTATTAATATATCCTTCCTATTCCCTAAAACCATTAGCGTACTAATTAGTACATACGCGTATAGCCCAAACGGGTAGTAAGACGCAATGCTATAAACATTAGGACATTTTCATGGCCGACGTGGTTTTTAGTAGCACTACGTCTAAGCATGGATGTTATTTTAGGGACACAGTTTATGGAATCTTCCTATGTCAATCAGAAAATAGAATTGAGTTTATATATAACAAATAAGAGCAATTCGGTACAGTTAGAAAACTTCCCAGCACAATGTGTGTCATTTTTGGTTGAAAAACGGAAACAAACATTACAACCGTTTTCACTTATACTCCAGGAGTTTGAGGGCATGGTTACAAAAATCCTATGGTGTACAAACGTATTCCCTAATATGACATTTAATTGACTGACAAGAGTTCAGTGAAGTCCAACTCTTATAATTTCGCGCCACCTAAATTGGCCATTCTTAGGCTAAGGCCACGCTTGCGACCTGGACACTGCGGCCAGGTCGAGTGGAATGCTTTTTGTTGCTACCGGCCACGCTTGCGAGCAGGTCGCGTTGGAATGCTTTTTGTTGCTCCCGACCACGCTTGCGACCAGGTCGCGTGGAATGCTTTTTGTTGCTCCCGACCACGCTTGCAACCTGGTCGCCGCGTTTTATGACCAGTTATCATGGCACCAAGTCATGAAGATGTGTTATTAGCCATAGTAGTATCTAGTTATATGAAGAAGAAACGTAAATCTAGATAATACGGTGATCACCCCATTAATATGCAGACGTACTTATGGACAGACTTGTAAAAAACATGAGAACACACCCCTATTTAAATATAATGTTTTCGGTGTCTGGTATAGAATCCAATTTATCGCTATGTTCACGGTAATTAAAAAAATATTATTTACTAAGTGGAATTAATTACTATGATTGGAAACAACCTTTGGCACTCCAAGCCCTTGCCAAGCATTTGAATCTATTGTTAGTATGCATACTGTTTATTGTATGATTTTATTATTTTATTTATGCTAATTAAAGAAGTTCTTACCTTGTTCATTTCTTTCTTCATTATTTAATTCATCCCAAACCTCCAATGTTGCAACTGCTACCTTTATCCAGAGCTTGGATTTAACATCCATGTTTGTGTAGTCTCGGTGTTTCAGATTCCACAGTGGTGATCTTGCATTTACTTCATTTATAAATAGCTCGGTATCAAACATTGATAAGTACCATACTCTATCGAGTGTCAAACTCCAGACGGGCGGGAAACACAGGGCGATTTGCAAGAAAATGAGTGAAAATACTTAGTGGAGGGGTGATTGCGTGGTCCCGAGCACCTTATCGGTCGACATTTTAACCTAGGATGACGCAAGCAAACCCACACAAGTGTCTAGTATTCTCGCGACAGGCTGCGACTCGAACGCAAGTGTGGCCACCTCCATAAGAAATAAAGGCGAGCGTATTTGTCGTTGCGACCTGAAAACGCTCACGAAAGCGTTTTGAAATCTGTCGCTGGTCGCCAAGTGTGGCCACCCTCATAAGAATCAATGTAATACACTACTGCGACCTGGTCTCGGCGACCAGGTCGCAAGTGTGGCCGTAGCCTTAGACAACATATTGAATCGCTTTTAGAGAAGGGTGTAATTAGACCATCTTAAAGTCCGTTCGCTTGCCCAGCTCTCCTAATAGCGAAGCCCGGGAACAGTCATAGGTTAGTAGTGGACAAGAGAAAGTTGAATATAAATGTAGTGTATTTAAGGCCACTCCTATAGCTACAGTATAAATGGCATTCCAATATTTAGGCCAAGCGAGAGCGCATTCCTTGCTGGACCTAAATCAGGCTTACCACCAACTGAGCCTAAGTGAGGTTTCTAAGCCGTACACTGAGTTTATCACGCGAACGAGACTGAACAAGTACAACTACATTCCATACGGTACATATAAGTGAAGGGTCCCAAGTGTTATAGAGGCTATTAAACATAATATTCAGGGATATTCAATGTAAGTTTAGCTTTAATTTCTTGGATGACTTGTTTGTTTTTTATAATAGTCATTTAAGAACATCTGTTACATTTACGGGGCGTATTCACTAGATTTTGTAGGGCTAATCGGACCATCAATCCATAATAAATTCAGATAACGGCAGACTAAATAGAATATTTTAGTCACACTAGTTCATAGAGAGGAGTCCCAATAAACCCAGAAAAAAACCAGGCCAATCTAGGGATTCCACATTCCTAACGACAAAAACAACAAACTATCCAGATGTTTAGAGACGGTGGCATTTTTCGGCAGATTCCTACCAAATTTGGCTAGCATAAATGCTTCCTTGTATACATTGAGAAAGAGTAGGGTTGCGTTTAGATGGTCAGCAGAAGCAAACGCGCCCTTTGTTAAATTAAAAACGCCTTAAAAGAAGCCCCAATTTTGAGAATGCCATATTAAAACATTTCAAACAGATGCATCATCAACAAGACTGACAAGACGGATGGCCAAATTTTTCCAATAGCTTACGCAAGTAGGACCCTCCACCCACAAGGGCTTAGTTACCCAACGTATGAATAAGAAGACCTCACCATAATATTTGCAACATAAATATTCAGTCATTATCTTGAGTCTAACTCATTTGAGTTACATACAGACAGCTACGTCGTGTCTTGGTTGCTTAGCCTTCCGCGTCAAATTGGCAAGATAGCGAGATGGATCACAAAGCTACAGGCGTTTCATTTCAGTGTGGTTCACATAATTATAGGGTAAAGATAATTCAGCGGCGGACGCACTTTCACTAATGTTTGAGCAAAATAAAGAGGAGCTTCAGTCAGTCTTCCCTACTCACCGTCAAACTTGAGAGTTCAAAAGCAAACCTTTCAACTAAAATTCCATAGTTATTTACCTCCCTGCGCTCGGCGCAGGGGCAGGATTTGGTGTTAGTTGACTTATTCACGTCTGAATGGTAAACTAGTGCATAATTATAAAATAGATAATGTGTTATTTACAAAACTATCCGTTAAGTCAAGATAGAAAATATGTGTTCCAACAACATTTCGTAGTCTTGTTTGAGTAAGTACTATCACAACTCCCCTGTTGGCGCACACTTGGGTGTAGCCAAGACGATCACAAATGCACGAAGTATGTTTTCCTGGACTGGTATGAATATATACTTGAGCAATTTTCACAGGAACTAACCCAGTTACCTAAGATCCAAACCAGGTCAAAAGTTGGAGCGATAACTTATAGATTATTTTGGTCCTCTACCTAGATCCGCGAATGGATTTCAGTATATCCTAGTGGACAGTTTTTCTAAATTTGTATGGTTCTTGCCCCTTAGAGCAACCACGGCCGCAACCACCATTACAGCATCAGAACGTGAAATATTTAACACTTTGGTCTACTTTGTACAATAATCACGGATAATGGAAGTCAATTAACATCAGTTTCTTTTAGGAATACGACATCATAGAAAATGGGATAATAATTTGTTGTGGTTACAAATCGCTTTCAATAATGCTTCACATCTAAATCACGCCTACACTGTTAAAGTTAAGACACGCGCTTTTCTCACCCATAAATTATTTATAGTGGGACTTACCTCCATTGACCACAAATCACTCAAAAGAACAAGCTAGTAGGAGGTTGAAGCAGGCGTTCACACAGTTAAAAATTGCACAAAAGCTTGTGGCGATAAAGCACAAAAGAAAAAGGTATGCAACTCCATACAAAATGTGAGCTTACGTAATGTATAATAAAGTGCAGACAATGATGCCGGGATCACGATCAACTTAACTTAACGTTCACTTAAAGTTGACTTAAAGTTAACTTAACGTATGTGTGATCACGATTCACGTAACTTAACTTAACAACTCGAGCCAAACATCTTCATTCTCGAGTATGATCTGTGATTTGTACCAGTTTTACAGTGATGATCTGTGAATGTTTACAGTTTTCTATCGATATATTAAATATCTATAACAAAACTTTTTTGATAAATTTAGCTTTACTATTTTAGTTTAATTATTTTGTTTAAATGTCTGATCACTAGAACTTACGCTAAAGAGTAAACATTGGTCATAATACCAACAAATGAGTTAATAAATAGCCCTGTTGACGTCATTCGCATAATGATTGGCTGGCTAGATCACGTGATACACTTCAAGTAACGTTCACTTAAAGTAAAAGACCTCCCAGGACATCTCTTACGTTAAGTTAACTGCAAGTCAACGTTAAGTTAACTGCATCGTGATCGCTTCCATTTAAACACACGAGGAGGTCCTTTACGTTAAGTTACGTTAAGTTAACTTTAAGTTTAAGTTAACGTTAAGTTGATCGTGATCCCGGTATGAACGACAAAATCGCCGGGGTGGCGGCAAAATTATGTTGCCGATGCTCTCCACCAACTAGGATACATGTATTTTTAAATGAAGTGACTGTACAGTTGGTGGACCCCGTTACAAAATTTCCATTTAGACGAGCCCACCACCTTTCTCAGCTCAAGCCGTGTACTAAGTTACGGCAGGACGCGCGGCACAAAAATAATGGGTCACTGAATGACTAGTCAATGGGGTCGTATCTACCCTTTATTGGCTCTGTCGGTCTTCTAGGTACGTGTCCATAAAACGGGCACACGAGGCATGTCTAATACTCTCCTCCCCCCCTTCCCCGTGAGCGCATCATTAATTGCACCTCTAAGGTAGTCAGGTGTGTGTCTACGCTACAATTGCTAGCACCCATCATTGTAATCATAGGATCATGATGACACCCGCTCAATATAATATGAATAATATACAATGATATGATATAATTTTTTGATTTAAAGTAGTTGCATTTTTGTAAGAATAAATAATAGGTGTAAACATGTATATTTCTAAATATTTATTTGGCCAAATTGAAATACTATTTCTCTTGAAATAAAGCGAGTATATTGCGATTGAGCCAAACCCTAAGCATAAGCTTTCAGATGTGTTACGTAGCATGTGGTATAATATAATATCAAGTGTATCACATCTTCACCAATTTTTCTATAATAGTTGTAAATTTCATATGACAAAGATATGTTAAATGTTAATTGTTAATTTTTGAAACGATATCAAAGGAAATATGTTTAACATATAATTGTTGTAAAATGTAGAGACCGGTCTCATCAATATATCGTTTATCGGATATCCTCTTGATAGCGTATCTGGGCTCACATGGTGTCATTTCATCACACATCCGTCTCACTAATGCTCATAGTGTTATTAGTGTATAATGTTCCACTAACATTCCTTAAATATTTATCGCTTAGATATGTATTGTTTCAATATGTTATATTACTTAAACATATCTCGAATATCTCGTTAATATATACGATCATTTTAGAGCGATTTTTAGTGTAAAATTATGTTGTATAATTTAGCTACTGATTCACACCAGTCATCTGGTAAGTTCTTTTCCCGGGAGGGGAAGGAAGGGGAGTGCAGCATAGTGCCGGCGACTCGGAAACTTGTGAGGCTCATTTATTGTGATAGCTATTACCTTAACGAGCTTAAAACCACCATTGTGAAATTGTCACAACGTGATCTACAAGAATATGTAATAAAAAAAAAGAAGGAAGTCTCATTTTAAAAAAAACCAAAGTTACCTTAACACCACTCAAGGTCATACCAGCCTTACCACATTACTTCCTCCTCAGAACCAAACAACTCTCGTTTAAAACTTTTTTTCTGCAATGCGTTGTTTTCGAGATATTTTGGTGTTAAGTTTTCAAATAAACACCCGGTATATATATGATCATTAGCACCCGGATTTGTATGCGAAATGCATGTTCTTTTTTTACATATGTAAAGGTATGCAGAAATGATATACTTTGTAAGTCACACATTAATAGACCATTTGGCCACCGTTTGATCGTGCATATGAATGAATATTCCGGGGTAAAATGATTTTGCAAGCATATTTAAAATGTGTAAGTTAAAAAAGCATATTTTACTCGTAACTGTCGTATTAAATTATTACTTGTTCCCTTATTGTCATCGGCTGGTTACTAATTAATTAATACAATCTTTGCAGTTAATTGGGTATAAAATAAAACTAGTGTGCGTGCATCTAAGTGTGTGTGTTCTGAAGATGGCATTGAGAAAAAGATCTGGTACACCCATAACAGCTTCTTTAAATTACATTAAATTACAACACAGTTGGAGGCTCGAAGTAATTCCTTACAGTCTTATGAATCCAATTTCAGTAGCATTGTCTTCAGAAACTCAAGGTGTTGCTAAAATTGCACTTGATAAGTTTGGTCAGGTATTAAATAAAAATTCTGGTTGCAAAACAGTATGTCAAACTAGCAAATAATTGTCTGGTGAAAAAAAACTGAAATACAATAGTAATTCACCGAAAAAAGAATTGTGGTGTTTTTCACAAGCACCTGTGATCATCATGCGATGTCGAAAGGATATTTTCATTGTATCAAACATTTTTCAATGAGAGACGTCGGAGCTTCACAGAAGAAAATCTCAGGGTGACTTTCTTTATATACTGTAACAACCATAAATAGGGTACGATTTTCCACAAAACAAATAGTTTATTTGATTTCTGTTCATTTGTTTTCGCATATTATGGTGCATATTTTACTATTTGATTGTGCATGCAAATCTAGTGATTGTATATAATTCTTTATAACAGCCCTATTTAGATAGGAACTTTATTACATTTTTTCTATGTCTTAGCAAAGTAGGGTAGGTTATATTATATGTATTCTGTGTTTACTCTTTTAAAACATTAGGACACATAATATCCCTCTCTTGTGATAAACGAGTATAGCAAGGTGACTATGAGTCATTCAAGCTAAAGCTATCTACAATAGCACTATCGAATATTGTTCAAGGAAGCTGACGCAAAAGCATAATCAGTCACAAACAATAAAATAACTCTTTTTAACACCAGCCCGTCTTTCAGTTGGTTCTTAATCATAGAAAAGATAACAAACAGCTTGTGGTGTTGGTGATGCAGTTAAGCGAAGTTGGTAAAGTAAAAATTTTTCTTCTAAATCTAAAATTTCAAACATTAATGAACTGTAAGAGCTTAACTAGGATTTATTGAACTATGGTAGTTCTATATGAAATCAATCAGAGGTGGTTAAAGGACACATTTTTGAACATTCTCATTACATTTCACATATTTCAGTAATCAAAAACCTTTACACACATTTCCCACATACTTATGTAACTAAAACTCTTTTTCCACATTTTCCCGTATATTTCAGTAATTAAAAATATTTTTTTAATGAAAAATTCTTCTGTTTTTTTTAGAACTGCTCTTTTTCCAATATTGCCTTTGATGTTCACAGAAACTTAAATATCTTGGGAACCAAGCGAGATAAGAGACTTTAAAGAGAAAGCATGTTTGCTGATGTTAAAGTTATGTTGTGTTATTAATGGTTTTGTTCGACTAATTTTTGAGTGGCAAAATTTATCCGGAAATTCAGCATGGGTTTTGTTTACAAATGCAGTTCTTAAGCCTTTTCAAAATTATGAAGGAAACGGATAAAAAATCTTCATATTTTCACAATGTTTTACCCCTCCCGCCAAGTCCTAGTCTATGAAAAACAAATACTTAAAACCTTCCTCCCTTTATTTTATTAAGCCCTAAACTTGGCCACGCCCTCAAATTTATAAATATTAAGGCCTTACAATCTCGAATGAAAAATAGGAGAAAAATCTGAAATCTACAGGGACTAAGGAAGTGTATAATAGCTACCTGGGGTAGAAATTTTGAATTTTGATCTTGTCAGGTTTTATTGGTGTCGTCGCTAGCCCCTTCCCTGTGAGCCTAACGTGTCAGGATGGCTTGAGCGGAAGGAGAGGGACGGCGGCAAAATATATGTGTGGGCTTTGGCTTTAAGGGTTTATTAGAGCACTACTAACTACTACAAAATATGATGTTAAAGAAGTTTACCAAAAATATATAATAGACTTTACTTAGGAACCTGCGACAGAACTGGCTACGTAAGAAATGCTTAACCGATGGCCTGACTGACACACTCAGCGGTCCTACACGGATACGAACCCTGTACCTTGGGCACGACGGCTGCCCTCCAGCACAAGTACCCGATGACCCGGTGTTCTATCCCGCGAAGCCCCCAAAACGGGCAGAGTGACCCCTTAGTAGAGATATTATGGTGTCAGCCTAGATAAACGATTTTAAACCTTTTTCAACTTAAGGCACACTTAACAAGGTACTTAAATTGTCACGGTACACCATAAGTTTTTTAAAGAGAGATTTATAATTAAAAAAGTATTAATGTTAGTTGTGATTTTCAAAAGGCTTATTTTTGAAATTTATGTGAGTATTTTTACTATTCCAATTATTGCAATGAAATATCACTGAAAAAGACGTATTTATAAAAACAAAACCCTATGACGTATTCCATTGGCCTCAGAAAAGTGTTCCTTCCTCTGTATCATTATCACACATCATATTAATTTGTCAATGAAATAATGAAAGATCCTGTTTTTACTAAAATAGTTTGCTATATGAGGAAAAATCGTATTGCTACAATAATGTTTTCTATTGTAATGATACTGTTTTTGATCCCTCTCATATATTTAAAAGTCATGGATGAAGTGTAATTTTTCTTAAAAGTAATGTATGTAATATTTTCTTTTAATACTTCATCCATGGGAAATCACGCGCTTTTAGAATTAATTTCAATACACTACGTTTTAAAACAATTTTTTCTCTAAAAGATCAACTCCGTAGTAATAAAAGATCTTATGACGCTGGCTCCCTCTACCCAATATGAAGCCAGCCTTCACAACATGAGATCGCCAGGAGTCTTTCTATTAGTTATTTCTGACACTAGTGACAAGGGGTACAAGAAGCAAGGGGTACGTCATATATAAGCCGCTTGTGCGTATGAATACACAGAGAGCCACTAACTTAAATCCATAGACTACACAGTAAATGTGAGAGAGTAAAATCACAGAAAAATAATCTGTAATTTAACAAAACTTGTATCATCTAATATCCCATCTTCAGTGCTTAAGATGAAATCATATTAATAAATCGTGTGCAACAATGAAAGTCTTAATTATTTTATTAAAATAAAAATCAGAAGTAATCAGATCGCATAACCGCGTGAGTGCCCAGTAAGGCATGCTCGCGTTGTCGTCATCTTAAAACCCAATATCGTTATAAATAGTGCTCAATCACAGGGAAATATCTCAATAAATATCACAGTACAATCCGTATCACACTAGTTAGTGCACAACACGGGGCATTAAATCTCCTTAGCACTTTACTTTATATAATACGTTTAAGGAGGGTACAATTTTTTAGAAATATTAACATGAGTATAAATGAAACGTATTCGCGTACATCATAATATCAGTGGGAAACCTGTGCTTGGTGATGCCTCATGTCCCTAGTCTGAGGTCGGATGGTTGACTATCAGTGGGAAACCTGTGCTTGGTGATGCCTCATGTCCCTAGTCTGAGGTCGGATGGTTGACAAGCACAATCTCAAGTCCTATCCAGTGTTTGAAGCAGCAACCTGTTCTTGCTCTTTATTGTGTTCTTAGCAGAGAAACCAGATTCACACAAATACAAAGTTGAGAAAGGAAAGAGTGTTTCAATAGCTTTCTTTGTAACGATGGGGTACTCCGGTCGAAGAAACAACCAGAATGAAGCCAAATCTGTTGACGAGTGCTTAAGGTTTCAGTCCTAACCTTGTCAGAAATACTTGTAATTTTAGTCCATTGTTCAGTCTGGCGTGATTTATCAGCTTTAAGCCTTTTAAAATATCCGCTAGGTTTCTCGCATAAATTTGAGTGCTTTGTGTAAAGGTGTCATTTCAGCTTAATTGGGACCATATCTTGGTTTTCCAGTTGATCACCTCAAACAACACATTCAAGAAGGGGGTGCTCTTCTTCAGATGAAATTAATCCGAAGGATAAATAGTCTTCATTATATTTGCGCACGACGTTTTTAGAACTAACACCAACTGGACTAGTTTGTGTGATACTACTAGAACTAGTGCCAGCCACACTTGACTTATTGTCTTCGTATAGCCTACGTTTTTTAATTAGAAATTTGTCCATGTATAATAGCCTCTAAGAAATAAAAATCAAAATAAATATCAAAATAACTAAAACAAAATAGAAATAACAAACAAAAATGCATTAATATAAAGCCAAAAGGAATAACACACGATCCGAACAGCCGCTGACTGAAAACTGACAACGTTGGTTTTACAAGGATTAAAGGTGGGGTGGTAAAAGTACATTGCAGAGATATTTTGGGAACAATAGGGAAGAAAGTTCTTGGAATTTTACCATAGAAGCTTTACGGTTTTTTTTTCTTTCTTACCTGCCTTCTAAGAAAACTATACAATAGTTCTAAAATTTACTGCAATAACTTTATTTAATGTATCAATCTTTTCTCGCTTTTTTCTACCTTTCCTAAAAATCTCGCGGCACACCTGCTGACACTTCGCGGTACACCGGTTGAAAAACGCAGGCACAAATAGCTCTAAAACCGAACTATATACTATACTAAACATTGAAAGAAGTTGATGCAATGGTTATACACTAGATATGTCACCAGTATAAAAAATAACCTTAAGTTCTAAGGAAACAATCAAGTGCCTTACTAAGAAAAATAAAGAAAATTACCAAAGCAGGTTCATAGGATTTTAGAACAGCCATTTACAGAAAGCTTAGAAGTAGATAACAAAGAGGAAAGTTGTTAAAATATCTTCTGTAATGAGTTTAATATTTTAATCGAGAAACTAAAGGTAAAATGTAAAATAGCAAGTAAAAAGAAAAATCAGTTAATGTCTAGCTGTTGATCTAAATTAAAAAATGCCAGAAGCCTTTGAATATTTGGTTAGAGTTACAAGAGAACTGGTGAAAACAATTTAGATAAAGCTGTAGAGGAATTTTACCAAAATGAGGATAGTAGAAGGATATGTACAAGCAAAAAAGTCTTTTTCTCAGTCAAAGTTAACCTTATAAAAAATAAAAAAGTTTCAATGTATGTAATTTAAAATAACTTTATGTTCATTTTATGAGCACCTACCCATACTTAAAAGTAGGTTTGTCTAAATTTTGTGCAGTGAGGCCAAATACGTTCGTTTTAGTTCACAGTTTGTGTGTTCACCGCCAGAATGTTAAGCTGATGTTGATTTTGTCTCTTTTGCCCATAAATAAACTACCCTTAATTTTAGGGTTGGATATATGATTCCACATATCCCTCTGGGGTACCTTATGAAAACCCTAGATATCAGGTTCTAGTCCAACCAGTGGTTTCGGCTCTAGGTCGAGATTCACTCACCACATCGCGAAAACAACTTTTTCGGGTTCAGAGGCTCATGCATGAATTGTGGACATTCATCAAAATCTTGATTTCGATTGTTTTGATGATCACACTATTTCCTCTCTCCAAAGGTTCGCAAGAGGGTAAAAAGGACGGCAGGCCCCCGTGTCCCACAGTGCCACGTATTAGAACCGACTAAACGTGTGAATCTAAGCTAATCTAGAGTAGGGCACTATTTGCGCGTCAGGCCAAAGCTTATCATGTATGAAAATTGGAAATAAAGAGAGTAGTGGAGGAAGATGAGTATACATCAAACTATTATAATTTCTCAACTTGAAGTGAATTTAAATATTGATGATTATTTTAGGGGTGGCGGCGCCTTTAAGCCGTGACTGCGTGAAAGTATTAAGCAGTGGTATATTACTGTGATTCTATTTTTGAATACTATTGTGGACCGGGACACTTGTTAAATTATCGATAGACGGACATAGAGGTGAATGGATTTGATAAGATTAAAAGAATGCCGTGGTACTGGTTAGGATTACGATTAAGTTTTCAGGAATCTTACCCAGTCTAAGTCACAAGACCATAATTTATAAGCGTAAACTATTATTATTAATTTACGGACAGTGCCGTAATTACAATGATTTGCAGCATGTGTGTTTATATTCATCATTATTATTTTTTATTATTACATAAGGTTTTATTGGGGTTCGCAGGAGTTCTTATACAGGGCTATTCAGAAGTAATGGTTCAAAACCGAAGGCCTGTAGTGAGAGTGGTTTCGATGGTAACCAATCAGTAACGAATTGAAAGGAAGGAGAACGGCATCAAGTTCTTGCCTGCGTTATGGAATTCGCACGGACAGGGGCTGTCGTTACAGTGCGGCGGCATTTTCAAACGATATTCGGCAAGCGTGCACCGCATGGAAACTGCATTGCGCGTTGGGTGATGCAGTTCGAATCAACTGGTTATTTATGCACTAGAAAACATAATGGTCACCCACGGACTTCAAACGAGACGGCGGACGGGATCCGATCCGTGTACGCAGGAAGTCCAAGAAAATCGTCAACACGGGCTAGCTTGGAACTGCAGGTATTCCAAGCCACGGTATGGCATATCTTACGGTAGCGTCTGCCCTGTAAGGGGTACAAACTTCAGCTCGTGTACGCACTAAAACCAGGGGACAAACCGAAACGCTGTAACTTTTACATTGAGACGCAAGACCAGTTATAAGAGGATAAGTTCACTGACAGCTTAGTGTCCAGCGATGAGGCCACCTTCCACCTCAGTGGGAACGTCAACACCATAAAATCAGGATCTGAGGCACAGAAAACCCACATGCCATTGTGGAGCATTCAAGAAACTCACCAAAAGTGAACGTGTTTTGTGCAATGAGCAGGCGCAATGTATGCGGTCCTTTTTTTGTTGAGTTTATAGTTACTGACCATGTCTACCTGGAAATAACAGAATGGCTTATGCCTCAGATCTTCCCAACGCAATCTTTCAACAGGATAACAGCATGACGATCCTCCACATTTCCACCGATACGTTCGCCGATACCTGAATGCCATCCAACCAGGACGTTGGATCGGCCGTGCCGGACAAGTGGATTTGCCAATGTTGATCTGGTCTCCACAATCGCCAAACTTAACACCCTGCGACTTCTTTTTGCGGGGATACATCAAGGACACCGTGTACGTGCTCCCACTGCCAAAGTAACAGAATGACCTTAAATAACGCATCTATGCTGCGGTGGAATTGATACCCGAGGATATGCTGGGATGCGTCTGGGTCAAAATGGACTACCGTCTCGACGTCTGCCGTGTAATCAACAAAGCCCACATCGAACACCTTTAGTGCTTTTGAAACTTGGAGAGTTCTCTTGTTTTTTCATGTCATGACGGTTGTTGTATGTCAGTTTGTTTAAGGAAAAAACCTTTTCACTTTTGCACCATTAATTTTGAATAATCCTGTATTTGTTATAATGGGTTCAAATATGGGCAAATATGGGGGGTTTTGAGTGAGTATACAAAATAAGTTTATTTTTATCACTTCCCCATGTATGCTAGAATACATTTTTTTATCGAACCCAGACTTTGATGATGGTAAGTATGTGATATGTAGCCAACACATGTGTCGAAAGTTTGATACTTTGGTCAGCAGTTTTCGATCGCTTGCGGCATGCTGGCTGGAAGATACCCGTTAGGAAGTGAAACTTGCACATAAAAATTGAGTACTTGGGACACTTAATGAGTTAATGGGGTGTTTAAACGTACCCTTATATAAGTACGAATGACACAAGCTCACAAACCTGACAGGGATTTTGTCAGAATGGCACGCTACCATCGCCGATTTAAAAGAAGGTTTTAATCAAAGGCAGATCCTCTACTTAAGTTAACAAACAAGGTTTCCACTATGGCACCTATCTTAGCATATCCACCGACCGCCATACCCGTTTATTTTGGATTCCAACGACAGCACTAGGGATAATAGGAGTCCTAAGTCAAGTGATATAGAGCAAAGCGCGTTTAGTCACGTAATTTAGCCGGCCTTAAAAACGAAAGAACGAAATTTATTTGTAACGAGGAGGGAACTTTACTCTAATCACGGTGTGTCGCAACTTCCGCGCTTAGCTTAGAGATGCTTACTTTAGGACGCAGACAGACCACAATGATCTTCGTTGGTTGAAGATTTTTTTGTGAATAAGAGGGACAAATGGCTATATGGCTGGAGCATTTGGCTGAGGTAGATTTGGAAGTAATTTATCGGACAGGCGTGCAGAGTAAAATGTTGGTTTGTCAAGACGTCATTGCGAACAGTTTGGCTCGAATATTTCACAAATGACGTACCCAAAGTATATGTAATGACGCCTATACAAAACCTAGAGCCACAAGAATATGGCCTCACGGTAACACAACATCAGGACGGGGTATACGAACAGTTATTTAACTACATCACTAAAATTAGACTTACAGCACAGGGATTTCCAGGGCCTCATAATTGCTTCTGGATACCGCTAAATACCCAATTAAAGGAGTGTTTTAAGTTTTGGACTGTGCCAGAGATCGTGCTGAGCCTCCAACGATAGTTCCTGTCAATTTAGTGAAAACATTTTTGGTAATTGTACTACGGAAGCTCCAGTTCAGGATGTTATCCTTCACTTTTTTTTAGTGATCAGTATGTCTTGATATAAATTGATATAAAACGTTTCTTCAAGTTGTATTCTTTAAGTACAGACATAGTTTCATTACAAAGTAAACATATGGGAACACCTTTATGCACGATAAATAAATAATCCTTCGTCCACATGTCTTGAAGTTGACTACACTCTGCATCCACTTCTTTTATTTGACATAATACCAGACATTCTCACGATAACAAAAGCGATATTCACAATTAATATGTTCGTGCACGTTGTACGAAATAACTTCAAACAGTAACAGTCGAATGAAACGGGAGTAGTAACAAACACTCTAGCATCGACTAGCTGCGTCGCATTAATTCACTGCAAACCGGGGAAAGTGGGATAGCAAACTCCCCCTTCCTCCACGAGGGTGGAGAAGGGGGAAGTCAGACCATACTCCAGCCTCTCACACAGTTAGAAGCGCGTATGACGTACGTCCTGTGTGAGTAGGCACGTGATGAGTACGTGTTTCTCAAGATTTCAAATTAATTTGATGCACGATAGTAAGTAGTACGAGGGCTGGACTAAAAGAGGTTGCAGGCCGGGGGTTGCCCATATTTGGGCCACGAGATTGATTTTATTGGGCATACACCCGCAGGGACATGCGTTGATAATGTGAGACGTGGGAGGATTCTAGTCGGCACTAAATGCATATACCAGTGGCGAGGGCATTTTTTCAAACAAGTATTCAAACCATGTTGATGGAACGAGTCACCATGGATACTCTTTCACTTCTGGTCACAAGAGGAATTCGGCATGTACTAAATGAAGCGGACTATTTCCCTAAGTGGATCGAGGCATACGCTATTCCCAACGAGACAGCCTAATCCGGATATCTGTAGACGAGTTCGTGTGCAGGTATGGGAAACCGGGGGATAACGAAGACCCGCAATTTAACCTTTGACATTATTTGGTGTGGTGGAAGGCTTAATAGCTAACTACTATCGAAGTTAATTCATTTGGCTGAGAATCGCCAACGATCAAGGAATGTAGAGTTGCCCGAGTTGATGATGGCTCAAAGAGAAAGTGTGCAGGAGAGTACGCGGCTCATCCCAAACAGATTGATGTTTGGGGACGAAGATCTACCAGCAGACGTCCAGTATGGTCCACCACCAAACGCTATTTTTCGATTCCCGAGAGACTATATTGCTCACTTGCGATAGTCTCTGGATGGTGCACGGGATACGCGAGAAAACACTTGGGCGTAGAGTAAAGGCGACGAAAGGCTGTGAGATTAGACTAGGGCACACTTATATCAAGTAGGCTCTACAGGGAAAAAGTGTGGTTCCTTTATTCAAATCCTAAAGTAGGAGAATTGGTCCAACTACATCCACTGGGGACGGGGTTACTTGTGGTCTATGATGATATGGGAAAAGAATATACAGGGTGTCATATTCAGTTTAGTGTTTCAGCAGAAAACTACTCATGTTCACTATGATTGACACCTATGGTATAATATAGAGCATGAGCAATGAGTGGGGTAAGACGAATAACCAATATTTGGTACTATTAGTATAGATAGCAATTTAGTGATCCCCACGTTCGGTACACTACATTTATTTAGAATATAAAGGTTTGTATTGTTATTAATTAAGTTTTCAAGCAAGTTAAAGTTAGTATGAAACATAATATCTAGCACGCTTAACACATTTTAAACTCTTCATGACGGTTTCTAAAACTAGGAGTGGAACAAAGAGGAGTGGACAAACACTACACTTGAGCTTATCAACACACACTCATCTATCTATTGAATACGAGAGTAACAACCGTCAAGTTTACTCTAAAATGTGTTGCCACTAGGGAATATTTTGGTGGTATAAAATAAGTTAGTAATATCAAGTTCTTAGAACACAACTCACCTCTATCCATATCTCTAGGATGAGAGTAACAACCGTCAAGTTTGACGTAATCTACATCCCAGCTGGCGAACGTATTGGCATCTTTCTCCAAGAAACCCAGAATGCCTGGGTAGCCTGCGCATGTGTAATTGCCATAGTCTTCGTAGATGCCAAACTTGAGACCTTTTGCATGGATCTTCATGTCAACAAAAATAAAGAGGTATTTGTTAGTAAAATGAGCACAAAAGATACATAGTCAATTTTAATCCATCAATGACAATAGTGTGGATTGTTAAAGTACCATTTTCATAGGAAGAATCCTATCCGGCAGCTCTAAAACATATTAGATTTATTTTAACGTATTTATACGCCAAGTAATGTGATATGCAGATGTTATATTTTTATATAGAGAATGTTCTCAGATTAAACAGCCACACTTTGGGAAGTGATAGGGGATCGAAAAATTAACTCAAAATATTCTTTGGAGATTAGCGCGTTTTGAATTCCTTTTCGGGCAAACAATAAAAAACTAAATAAAAACACTATTTTCTGCATAAAAAGTGAAATAACACTAAGCATGTTACTAAATTTATAAAAAAGCCTTGGTATAAAGGTTGTGCAACATTAAATCATTACTAAGATGACTGTTCATAGTCCAGTAAAATTAGGCAAAATTTCATAAAAGAATGGAAAAAATTCCAACAGAGATAAAAATTGGAGGATATCACCAGTATGGCATTTCAAACAACATACTAAAAGTCCCCGACAATCCGAGTTGTGCTCCAGCCGCCATATTGGAAAATGGCGGATGAACGGTGACGTTTGATCATAATTGCTTTATTAACTGAAAATGGCGAAGGCTGAGCTGAAAATGTGTTCAGACATAAATTAAAGAAAATAAAATTTCCAATAACTTTAATAAGATAATTTTTTGTGATTTAACAAACCATTTCACCGTTAATATATGTAATTTCTTTACAGGTGCTGCCCGTTGTGGAGCTTGGATGTATGTGATCATCTGAAAATCAATTGAATAACATTTTTGGCAAGGCAACTTTTTTCACAACCAGAGTGTCACCTTCACTCAACTTTTGTTCACAGATAACACAATCTTGATTTATATCCATTGTTGCCTTGCCAAAAATGTTATTAAATTGAATTTCAGATGATCACATACATCCAAAGCTCCACAACGGGCAGCACCTGTAAAGAAGTTACATATATTAACGGTGAAATGGTTGGTTAAATCACAAAAAATTATCTTATTAAAGTTATTGGAAATTTTATTTTCTTTAATTTATGTCTGAACACATTTTCGGCTCAGCCTTCGCCATTTTCAGTTAATAAAGCAATTATGATCAAACGTCACCGTTCATCCGCCATTTTCCAATATGGCGGCTGGAGCACAACTCGGATTGTCGGGGACTTTTAGTATGTTGTTTGAAATGCCATACTGGTGATATCCTCCAATTTTTATCTCTGTTGGAATTTTTTCCATTCTTTTATGAAATTTTGCCTAATTTTACTGGACTATGAACAGTCATCTTAGTAATGATTTAATGTTGCACAACCTTTATACCAAGGCTTTTTTATAAATTTAGTAACATGCTTAGTGTTATTTCACTTTTTATGCAGAAAATAGTGTTTTTATTTAGTTTTTTATTGTTTGCCCGAAAAGGAATTCAAAACGCGCTAATCTCCAAAGAATATTTTGAGTTAATTTTTCGATCCCCTATCACTTCCCAAAGTGTGGCTGTTTAATCTGAGAACATTCTCTATATAAAAATATAACATCTGCATATCACATTACTTGGCGTATAAATACGTTAAAATAAATCTAATATGTTTTAGAGCTGCCGGATAGGATTCTTCCTATGAAAATGGTACTTTAACAATCCACACTATTGTCATTGATGGATTAAAATTGACTATGTATCTTTTGTGCTCATTTTACTAACAAATACCTCTTTATTTTTGTTGACATGAAGATCCATGCAAAAGGTCTCAAGTTTGGCATCTACGAAGACTATGGCAATTACACATGCGCAGGCTACCCAGGCATTCTGGGTTTCTTGGAGAAAGATGCCAATACGTTCGCCAGCTGGGATGTAGATTACGTCAAACTTGACGGTTGTTACTCTCATCCTAGAGATATGGATAGAGGTGAGTTGTGTTCTAAGAACTTGATATTACTAACTTATTTTATACCACCAAAATATTCCCTAGTGGCAACACATTTTAGAGTAAACTTGACGGTTGTTACTCTCGTATTCAATAGATAGATGAGTGTGTGTTGATAAGCTCAAGTGTAGTGTTTGTCCACTCCTCTTTGTTCCACTCCTAGTTTTAGAAACCGTCATGAAGAGTTTAAAATGTGTTAAGCGTGCTAGATATTATGTTTCATACTAACTTTAACTTGCTTGAAAACTTAATTAATAACAATACAAACCTTTATATTCTAAATAAATGTAGTGTACCGAACGTGGGGATCACTAAATTGCTATCTATACTAATAGTACCAAATATTGGTTATTCGTCTTACCCCACTCATTGCTCATGCTCTATATTATACCATAGGTGTCAATCATAGTGAACATGAGTAGTTTTCTGCTGAAACACTAAACTGAATATGACACCCTGTATATTCTTTTCCCATATCATCATAGACCACAAGTAACCCCGTCCCCAGTGGATGTAGTTGGACCAATTCTCCTACTTTAGGATTTGAATAAAGGAACCACACTTTTTCCCTGTAGAGCCTACTTGATATAAGTGTGCCCTAGTCTAATCTCACAGCCTTTCGTCGCCTTTACTCTACGCCCAAGTGTTTTCTCGCGTATCCCGTGCACCATCCAGAGACTATCGCAAGTGAGCAATATAGTCTCTCGGGAATCGAAAAATAGCGTTTGGTGGTGGACCATACTGGACGTCTGCTGGTAGATCTTCGTCCCCAAACATCAATCTGTTTGGGATGAGCCGCGTACTCTCCTGCACACTTTCTCTTTGAGCCATCATCAACTCGGGCAACTCTACATTCCTTGATCGTTGGCGATTCTCAGCCAAATGAATTAACTTCGATAGTAGTTAGCTATTAAGCCTTCCACCACACCAAATAATGTCAAAGNATTTTTTATTGGTCAAAATGTATAAATGAATAATTAAATATCAATGCGATGACTTGAAGATCTGCAACACCTTATAAAATGTTAAAATTTTAACCAGAAATCGAAATTTTAATACGAAGTGTTGACCCTTGTGGAAGACATTAAACTGTTTGAAATGCTCTTAGGTGGACAAAGATGCGCCTCTTTTCTCATTGATTCTATATCATTGTATATTATTTTATGCGTGTTCTTATGTGGAGTGGTGATGATACAACGTACATTATTCCGTTCAGAAATCTTACGAGTTTATAGAAATAGAGAGAAAGTCTGTGCGGTGCGCCGTACCATTTATTCTAATTTGATTGGACTATCATTTGTTCTGATATTTTGCTTAGTTTTGGCGGAATCCAGTAAGAAACAGCTAATGAGATGTTTGAAAGTCATCGAAAAACCACGTTATTATTTGAATAAAAATATGAAATATATTAAGTTAAAAAAAATTACTTAAAAGTTGTTCACAATTTAATATCCGTTGACATTTTAACAATAACCATTTGTTGATTACTGTAAGTGACCTTCAATCATTACAACAAAGGCCAGTGCAAGGGCGTGAAGAAACGACAGACACGCAATGTCGGTCAGCCACTCGTTCTATCACTGATAGGTATAATGCTTGTCTCCGGGATGGAGACCATCATTTTGAACATCAATACATTAAATATTTTAACATCTATATTTTGGTTTTGTTTAGTTTTGGCTGTTTGCTCGAAATGGAAACGAGAACAAGCTTATTTCCATTGGACATTTTGAGTTAGTTTTTTGATCCCCTACTACTTCCCAAGGTTTGGCTGTTTATTCCGGGAACATCCTGTCTAGCTTCAATGAAGAGTTTGTCTTTAACGAACATTGCGTGATATCTACTTCACGCAGAGGGCTGAGATTTAAAAATGAGTAGCCCCTGTGCACAAACATCTGCGCCTTGAAGCTGTAATTTTAATTTTTTTATTAGATTTTATAAAATTTACTAAAAACAAGATCGGAAGAATTAAATGAAGAGTTTTTTCTGCCTGTTTGAAGCAAAAAAAAAAAAGAAGAAGAAGCGTTTCCCGGGCAAAGCCGGGTACTTCTGCTAGTAAATTAACAAAATTGTATCATTATTTATGGGAAAAAATTCTTGTATTTTCTAAAAGATTCTTTCCACTAAAATTCTACTATATACCTATTGTTATTGTTTAGTCAAAAATAAGAAGCGACCGGGAAGAAGAGATTAACCGCAAAATAGTGTGATGGTCGTTTTAGACTTGATAATTAATTCAATCCTATCTTTTTTTTAAAACTATGAATATGAATAAATTACTCAACGTTTTGCTAGTATAGTAATCAACATAATAAAATGTCAAATAGTCAAAGCTATTATTTATGCTTTTTAGTGAGGAATTCTCCATCTAGATATCATATTCTGAAAATTTAAAAATGACACCTGGACATGGGAATCTAACCCGGAACCTTTGGCTTAGCACGTAATGCTCTAACCACTGAGCTATCCAGGAATCGTCCCGTGCCCAGGGTCATTCTTCACTCATATTTTAAGGCAGATTCTATGATGGACGTGCGGAAATCGTCGGCTACAAATGTGTGATTTTATTAAGATCACGAGTTATCAGATAACGCAGCCATATTCGACTCGGTAGTTGGCTTATTGCTGCCACTTTTACAATTATTATAATTGTAAGGGATTGCATAATTTGCCTTAAAATAGGAGTGCTCTGGGCACGGGACGATTCATGGATAGCTCAGTGGTTAGAGCATTAGCGCACTAAGCCAAAGGTCCCGGGTTCGATTCCCGTGTCCAGGTGTCAATTTTCAGAATAATTAAATGTGTAATAACCAAGTTTATATTTAGTGTATGGTTATAACAATTCTAGACATTGAATTGCTTTTAAACAAACGTCACATTAACTAGTGTTTCCAGACTTGACCATCAGTTCATCCAGTTAAAATTTATTTTCAAAGCAATTTTTGTCTTATATTTAATAGAATTAGGCCAAGACAATAAATCACGCATGGATGTTATAATTTTCTTTTTGTAATTTGATCGTACCTTCTAAATAAAAATATAGCTTGACCAAATCATAACCTATTATAACCTTACACTAACATTCCAATCGTGCATATAACCCGAAAGGGTAGGAAGACGCGGTGCCAATAATAATAATAATAATAATAATAATAATATTCCAATCCATGCAAAGGAGATTCAGTAATCAAACCATATCATACCCTGTATGGTGGAAAGTCAATAAAGTGTTAATATATTGAGATCAATATGTTCCATTAATCATTACACATTAAGTATGTGAAAGAGGTGCTTATATTAACATTCCCTTTAATGATATTAGTGCTTGGTTTAAATGCCACATCTATATTATGATTCTGAATGTAATATTACGACAGCCAAAACATCTAGTTAGTAAGAGATGGGTTTATTAATCGTCAATAAATGCTAAATACTAGAAAAATTAAAATTACGACTTTTTAAACCGATTATATAGATAAGATTATTCAATAAAAATAAAATGTTTTTCCAGGAATTTGAATTTATTTAAATAATCAATTCTTCATGATAACATAATCAAATATTTTATTTTATTTTATTTTATTTTAGATTTAGAGCCCTTTTTAATGCAAGTTCTACCATCATCTTTCGACCGCTTAACTACGGCTACCCCTACCCACTGGCAGTTACGGAGATCTCTCCTTTATTGCAATTATTAGGGTGTAGGCCTATTATAGAAGAGCCAGATGCGAAAGTTTTGTTTACACAGCTAATAAAACTGAGACAGAATATACCCTTTACACTTTCAACAAGAGCACCATATTCACTTCTCTGATGTACAAATATTTGTACAAGCGTATGCTTTCCCCACAAAATAAAAAATCTAAAGATGATTTTTTATCTAGAAATTGACATTAGTGTAAAGATAATATGTTAACTATAATATGTATATTTATGCTACCATATAAGAGTTTAGGATAATATATACTTATATTAGGACTTATTAAATGTAGAATTGAGATGTAGCCACCGAGTAACGACAATAAATAATATAAATAATAATGATAATAATAATAATTGCTGGTAATATTTACATTTTGAATTCAATAATAAGCAGAGACCTGGTGGGAAAAAGTACAAACTACCAACTTTACCCGTATTATTATAGTCAGCAGAAAACCCCTATAACAGTTAAAATACTTTGAGTCTTCCAGACTTCTTGCCATTGTTTTAAGCCTTTTCGTCTGGACGCACTCAAGAAACATGCGGGCCACTCCGTCCAACACAAAGTCACCCAAAAGGTATAGACTCAGAGTAACAGAAAACATACCAATGAAGAGACATAAAAAGTATATGTAAAGTCTGTCAATTAACTACTTTATATTAAGGGAACATGAACAGCACTTTCTTAGTAAATATCTTCTATTCCCTTTAACAAAGTTTAATTCTCCTTACCTTAACTATGCGAAATCAGTATAACTCGCCTTCGTTTTTATACAATATCAAAGCATGACCTCCTAGCATAAAGACCTTCCCATAGTTTAACCTTGATAACCTTTACATTTATTTTCATTAACAAAATATTTTCACAAAATGCCTTTTACTTTAATTATGCTTTTTTGCTTGGAAGTCAATGTATGCCAGTATATGTGGTGTGTTTAAGTGTTCATGGAAACAAGGGACGATCTATTGGTCACCACCTGAGGTGTCTCGGACACAAAGGGTTTCAATACACAGCAAAAAGAAAATCTGTTCTCCGACTGCTGAGTTTCTCATCTAAGATAGTGAAACCAAGTGTTTGGTGTTTGTTTAGCGAGACCTCTGTAGCCGCGGATCAATACAAACGTGTTTAGTGTTAGAAATAACTGTCTCAATATTGGGGACAGATGGGGCTTCCTCCAGCTCTGGGAACTGACAGAAGTTAGGGTGAGGTGGCAGATTCTTTTATTCCTGGTTCCCTAAACCTTCTCTTACGTGCTATACAGCTGGTTAAAGTCCCCGCACGCGTCACGACGGCATGTGACAACAAGGCGCTGTTGATACCCGTCACCTAGCTCAAGAAGATGGCTAAATTCTAAGTACTGAAGGAAGGTACAAATGGTGGGCCGCTTCAATATGGGGTGCTGCCCAAAATAAGGTAACAACAACAACCACATATTATCCGACAGACTGGTAGAAAACATAGACATATCTATAGTGCTGAGTGACTTGGGCAAGGGAGAAAGAAGCATCTAGAGAAATATTCGAAAAAGGAAGAAATGCAAATACTAATAGTAATATAATTCACGTTGAGGAATAAGTTAGTTTCATCAGATAGGGCCAAAGGTTAGTGTACCAATATAACTAGTATAAGTATGGACAGCCTAAGGTATGTTTCTCGCACTGGGCACGGATCAACGTAGCCCATACTTGACGCCGACTACAGTTAATCCTCTGTGAGAACCAATGTCTAATAGTTTAAGTCTCTCTTGAGAACCACTTTACCCTCGTCACTGGCCAGTGGGAATTAGGAGGACATGAATCCCAGAATGGCGACAGGTGAGAAATCTAGCCTCGCTTGGAGTATCTTTGGTTGAGGAGCCTTTTGATGAGCACGTATGCTTGCATGAGTTTGAAGCAAACGTAGGGTTTGGTGTTGTTTCACTCTTTGGAATTGGTTTGAGGCGTAGTCTATTCCTTCCCTAGTGGCGGTCGCATCATCCCGGATGCTCTTCCAATGGGAGAGTTTAGGAAAGAGGAGTCGGTCTGCCTGCCTAAGATATATTCGCCCAAAATCGCTACACGGTGCCTCCATGTTGGCGGCCCCCAGGTAACGTCCTTCTTTGCTCGGCTGGGCAGTGGTCCCAACGGTCTGGTCAGGGGGGTTGCACTGCTGAATCCCTGTAGAATGACTTGTACGTAGGTGGGGGGAGTGAAGGGCCTCCATCCACCATGAATTAAGCAGTTGGTAGTGTGGACCTAGTCTCGGCCGGGAATAGCTGTTAAGGACACCTTCATGAGGTATCCACTGGGCAACTTAGGGTTAGTATCTGCGGAAACCGAGGTTATACCTAAGGCTGAAATTCTGACCTCCTCCATGACGTTGGTGATCACACATGGAGGGGCCAACTCCTCCCTCCAAGGTCCAGGAAAGAGGGTTTTTCCTCAAGCTAATCAGTGACGAATGAATCGCCGAGCAGCAGGAGTTGGTGGTCCTGACAGGCTTGCTGCATGTGCTTACACACGTGGCTTCGCTCAGAGGGTACGGCTACGAGGGTTAGAGAAGCCCTGTGACAGTTTGTTTGTTCCCTGCCATAGTCACCAGGTGTTCCGCCGTTTGGTTCGCCATTCAGCCTTGGGTGGTTTCGAAGCAAAAAGACTCTGGCTCAAATACACTATAATAGATTGCCTTTTGTGAGGTGGATATAGCGTGACAATCCATTTGGGAGAAAAGCCTTCTAAATACATGGGTGCATTGAGTAGAAAATGTGTGGGAGTATATAGGGACTCAAACCCAGACTTTATATACTCTAAGCCTGCCAAAGACTATTCTCACCCTTAAGAAAAAAATACTCACGGTTAAGAAAAAATAATAAACACAGCAAAGCTGTTAATGCGAAGGTGACCAACATGCTCTTGATGCATATTTAGATGGTTTGATAGGTAAATTAGGGCGCTTAACACGCAAAACAAAATATTAGCAGTTTACAGGAAGCAATAGTCTACCATTGACATTATTGAGGCAGATATAAGAGACCAGCTGATTTTAAACCTTTATTGAGTAAGGTTATGTTCAAATCTATGGAGGAAATGCAATGTTCCCCGTGTCATATGTTTGTACACGTGAAAAAATATAGTCCAGGGATTTCAGAAGAACAATGGAGATCAGTCAATACTAGAACTATACAGCCCCTGGTAAGTTCACATAATTTTAAGGTAATGGGACATTATACTAGACTGTCAACGAAAGCCAATTGTGACTCAGCAGGGACCCAATAGCGTAGAGATGATTACGAATGTATCCGGGAGTTGAATGTTAATTGAGAGCACGGAGATCGTTACTTTAACATGCTTTTAGACAATGGTTCAGATATTTTTTTATAATGTGGCAAAGAGTAGTGGGAACCATAATGTTTCCCCATCAAAATTTAGAATTGACCTCTCATTCAGTCATAGACTACTCAGACCTAAATGTGCCGTTCATTTTAGCAATAGATTACAGTAATTTTGCTGGAGGATTTATTTTTACAGGAAATAGATGTTCTAGAGCACCTCTTTGCATACGCTTCATGAAAGATTTTAAAGCTTACATTATCTTATCTATTTATTACGTTAAATGCAATATTATTTTAAAAATTACTTTAAGGAATGTTCAAAATGATAACCATTCCCCAATTAAACAGCCTTTCTAATGCCCTTTAACCAAGGAATCAAACAGTATATTATAATAATATTTGGTGTTGTGTATGACCCTTCTTAAATGGTTTGGGTTCATGAATTTTGATTTCAGTCTGCATGACTACGACTGCCACGATAGTGTCCTGAAGTATGGGAATGATCTCTGGTACGTAAATCCTCATCCTTGAAAGCTTTCTCTCGTATGCGGCGATGAGAAGTATAAAAAGATTCAATTTGAGCTAAAGTTAAGGGATTCATAGGCACGACCTTACTAAATATTCCAAGTACTCGTTTAGCTGTATCTACTGGTGACTCAACGAATAGCTCAGTTCAATTCTTCTTCGTGACATAATTATACTCGGACAGACTGTCGTCAAACTCATACTATCAGCGAAGTATGCAAAAGGTATTTGGGTGTTTTCAATAGGACCCAATAATTTAAAGGTCGCACGTTTCAAGTGGTACGAACACATTTTCAAGATCAACGTAAACGATTAAAACTTTTTCCCCCTCTACTGCTTATTCTGATTAAATGTAGAGAATTTATCCTCACCTTTAGGATATTTACTGTTTCTTATATCTATTTATGTAATGAAACCTACTAAACAGCGGTCATAAAAGTATATATTGCCTCATAGCATTGTAATAAGCTGTGGATATATTAATTGCGACAGGTTTTTGATAGCGCTGAAATGATATTTATCAGTCCCGTGAACATTTATCAAAAACATATGCATATGCTTAGCATGTTCTTTTCAACATACATGAAAAGGTACGGTACAACGTTTTTTACATCCGTCTTTACAGGTATCTGCAAAAGAGGTTAAAAAAGGTTCAAATATGTTTAAATAGTAGCTTGTATTTTATCTTATGTTTATCTAGTATCTTGATCGGAAGAGAACACACGTACATAACATTGTCTTCCCTTCCAGGGTTTTTCGCTGAAGAAATAAAAGCATTCATTAATTGAATCATTTGATAAGAGTATAAAAATAAAATCAAGAATTGAAAAGTAAGTGATCCAAAAACTTTGTTTGATTTTAATCTGTTGTAGCGTGTCAATCTTGTAAAGTTGACAGCTACACTATTAGACTACGTAAAAATACGAAATTATAATAATTATATTGGAAAAATCCAAAGGAGATAATTAATATACTTCAAGATCCACCTTTCATGACTAGATGGGGTTGGATATAATCACGATGTCTCCAAAAGAAAATACTACGAGTATGTAAAATGGACACGTGGTTGCATAAAAATACTAAATTGTGATAAATATAATAGTAGAACCTGAAGAAGAGAATTAGATTTGAAATATTTAGTAATAATATGCTTCAAAACTTAGTCACCGTGACTGGATGGGATCGGATACCGCCAACATGCCTTCAAGCAAAATATTCAACAAGTATGGCGACAGGATGCTTCCAAAACACATATGCTCGCTACAACACTTTAGATGGAAAAGAACTCAACTGAGTTAGGCTCGCTTCCACGACCCTCGAGCACCACTGTTGTTGCGGCGTTTCTTCGAACCTCCCCTTTACCTCACCCCTCAAGCTCCAGCCCCTCCTTTCACCTGTGCATTCACGACTCTTCTATTTCTATTTTTGTTGTTCCATTATAGTCAGAGAAAGGGTAGGCCCCTATAAAATAAGTGCCTCTCGGATTCACGAGACAGTAATCTGATCACCTCGCATCGGCGAAGAAGGAACCTCTGCTACCTCACTCTACGAAGGAACCGGTGGCCATGGAGTATTGAGCGTGGGATTCACCACCGCGCCACCTAGGAGAATCCTCTTCGATTTTCTAAGTATAGAGGCGACGTTAATAAGTCCATCTGACTTATAGGTCTAGTGTGAAGACTAGATAATGTTTCCCAAGTCTTACAGACTTTTTGTATATCAGAATTATGTCCTTCAGACGTAGTACAGTCGAGGCGACTATTATGTTTATTTAGATTTCTTGTTTCAGTCAGAGTGACTGAGTTTATTTATTATGTCAAGCGGACTTAATTTTCTTTAGGCAGAAAGCTTGACTACATTTTTTTATGTCCTTATGATATAGCTTCGAAATAGGAGCCTTAAGCTCCAGATGTAATAAGGACTTAGTCCAAATGGTTGCCATTCTCCACTAGCACTATATTTCTCTGTTGAGTCCCTAAGACTTCACACCTGTTATATTTTTGTATGGCTGTAACCAGGTTGTCTATCCTGTTTTCAGGACTCTGTTGGGTCAATGTGTTCAATGTGTTGATTCATTCTTCTTGCCACGCTTTGCGTGTGGTATTAGCTTGGGTGGGTAAAGCGCGGAACTCCGCTAGTTTCCATATGGGGTCCGCGCAGATAATACCCTTTTTTCTCTTTGCCCCTTTTGGCATCTATTGTCTGATTATTAGTATTTAGTACGGATTAAATTAGTGTTGTACCCCAGGGAGCTGGTCACTTAATATATGTACTATTGAATGCTCTGGCAGTACTAATATGGAAAGGACCGGCCATAGTACTATTTTGTGTTGACGCCTGTTTGTTAGCCATTTACCAATGCTATCAACTAACTTTTCTGTAGCTATGCTTTATACTATGTCTCTTAAGGACTTTTCTTAAGTCCCAATCAAGCAAGCTAGCTTAAAATACAAATGTGTTAAAAATACAATAGGTATATGATTTCCTGTTAACGTTCGGTGATAATTACCTCACTGTTTTTCTTTAAGAATCACCTGACTGTAGCCTGGCGCCAGTCCAGCTGTATTGTTATTGAACATTGCTCTTCAAGCCTACGGCATTTGATATTGCCGTCTAGAACAGTCGTTCACCCTTGTCGTCACAAGACAGTTTCAATTTGGATCTTCTAGCTTACTGTCTCGTATATTCTTTGTAATCAAACATTTCTTTTATTTTTCTGTTATATTAAATCTATTATTGTTATTATTTTGTATTTCTAGTTTTAAACATTTTCCTTGTAACCCCATTGTACAATTTAAGTTGTACCACCGGTACACTGTTTTAATAAATACATGTTATATAGATTCAACTTCATGTGTGTCAATTTGTTGTTTACTTTAAACTTTGAAACTAACATCAATTCGGCGGTCAAATTATCTAATCCCTAAGGCATACATGGGCAACCCCCAGCCCACGACCTATTTTAGTGCGGCCCTCGTCATACTACTTACTATGGTATGTCAAATTAATTCGAAAACGCGGGAGACATGTACCATAGAAAAGGGATAAGTAGAAAAACGCCAGTCTAAAGTGGCAAGCAGAACCACATCGCTAGCGCTCGTGACGTTAGTGCCACGAACTAAAAGATTCGAAGCGGGACGTCACACTTGGAACACAAAGAAATTTCTACTACGGAATGTTAATTAATCAATTCTTATATCAAACTAAATCAAATGTAACTAAATCCATCAATTTATAAATAAACCACGTTACAAAATGTAAAATACAGCTAAACTCCTTATTTAAAATAAACGACAAATTGCTAACAAAATAGTAATAGTGAATTTTACATAAACTTCACACTTCCTTTTATATGAACTTCACGTCAACACATTCGCATTCCTCTACGACGTCATTGCAAGCTAATCCTAGCGATAGTGCCCAAAACTAGTTTACGGGATCAGCTAGTCCTATAAGAATGCCCACCCCATGACACGTACTTACCACGCACCTATTCACACGGGACGTACGGCACACGCGGTCCCAAATGAGTAACAGACTGGAGTCTGGCTGGACTTCCCCCTTCTCCCCTCACAAGGAGGAGGACGGAGTTTGCTAACCCATTTTCCCCCTCTCCACGGTTTACAGTGCATGACGCGACGCCGCAAGTCGATGCTTTTGTGTTCCTTACTATTCCCGTTTCATTCGACTGTGCTGTTTAAAGTTATTTCGTGCGACGTGCAAGAACATTCTAATTGTGAATATCGCTTTTATTATTGTGAGAATGTATGGTATTATGTCAAAATAGAGAAAAGCGGATGCAGAGTGTCATCAATTTTAAGACCAGTGGACGAAGGATTATTTCTTTATCATGCATAAAGGTTGTCCCATATGTTTACTTTTTAATGGAGCTATGTCCGTACTTTAAGAACACAACCTGAAGATACATTTTATTTCACGATATTCTTATTATGAAAAACTGAAGCACAACAGTTAGAAGACAAGATATAGAAGTCAAAGAAGAATTTGGGCAAACAGCAGAAAATGTTCAACAAACAAAAAACGCAGCACGATAGCTTCGTTAAAGCTAGTTTAGTGGTGAGGGAAAAACTAGCAAAGTATTTTAAGCCATTTGGTGAAGGAGAATTTATCAAAGAGTGTCTGCTCGATCTAGCAAATATAATATGTCCAGACAAGAGAAAAGACTTCGACAAAATTAGTTTGTCGAGAAATACTGTCGTTCGATGCAAAAAAAGATTGATAATTACATCAAAATTAATTTAAATGAGTGTATTATTAATTTTAAGCATTTTAAATTGCTTTGGGCGAAAGAACAGACCCGCCCGATACCGTACAAGTAGCCATTTTTATTCAAGGAGTCGACGTGGACTTAAACACCATAGAGGATTATTGGCTCTTCCGTCGTTAAAAGGAACAATTACCGGTGAAGACATGATTTTTATTTTAAGCAGTCACTACAATTTTCAGAAGCTTTGAGTTGAAATGGAGTCAACTAAATGGGATTTGCACTGATGCATTCCCTGCAATGGTTGGTGGACAGAAGGGCTTGTTACGCGTCATCTGCTAGTGACCGACCAAGAATAAGTTTCCCGAGTGAGCCAGCGAACCCCAATCCAAGAGGAGTTTGTGAGTCAAGGAAACAGCCCCGGATAGCGCTAATGGAGGTTATGAAGATTCAAACACAATTGCTATTGTTACTGTAAATAGTACATGGATGAAGAAACCCATTAATAAAAGTATAGAGACTATGTCTCGTCATATCATACCGTGTCAGCATGTAAATTAGATTGTAAGAATGTATATGTAATAGTGGTAAGGTTTTACATGGAACTCGCTATATGTAATAGTGGTAAGGTTTTACATGGAACTCGAACAGCCAGGTAGAGGTTGAAGGGACAAGAGGGAGGAATATGGAGGGGGTAGATAAGAATGTTTCTTTCTCTCTGTTAGGTATGAGACATTCTCCGCTATTACCCTAAACACAAACATTTACTACTTACCCTATAAATCTTCAAAAACTCCCACGCCACTCATATTGTCGCCATCATCACCCGAAGTGTTTTTAATGGAGCTGTCTTCTGACGAATCATCCTCCAAGTTGATGATAATACTATCGGATACCTCATCAATTCTTTTCGCTGATTTAAACTAATCTTTGTGCGTGTGCATCAGGTGATAACCATTCTCATTTCGTTATGGAGTTAATTTATTCCTCCAATAGGCTCATAACGGTGTTTACATTGAATATAACGTTCTTTTTAGAAATGTAGTTCTTTACCAGTGCCCATATCAATTCTATAGGGTTGAGATCGGGATGGTATGGAGGTGGACGTGAAACAAAATGCCCATACTTTGCTAGTAGTATATCGATCATATATGTTTCAAATCGTGGTTTGTGCAGTCACATAGTGAATATAATTCTGGTTTGAGCATAGTATTTATGAAGGAAATATTGTATCTAAACAAATTCATTCTGATTATTTTACGTGGAGGTCAGTGGTGGGTCTAATTGAACTTTGTGGTAGGGCGCGTTGTTAATAACTAATACACTGGCAGGTGATAAGTTGGGGAACAATTTGTTTGCCATTTATTTTTCATTGAATAAAAATGTTTTTAAAAATGACAGTAAGCACAACACGGCTGCTCATTATTCCCTACGTTACTGATATTGATTTATCCTGTGGGGCGGATTGAACACATCGGCGGGCCGTAGTTTTCCCATCCCTGGTATTTAAGTTTATTTAAACTTGTCGTTTTCTTGTGTATTATAAATCTACTTATAAGTATTAATACTGTTCAGTTTTACATATTATGCTTTATTTGTGGTTTCTGAGAGTGTTTTTAACGCATGCAATCTAATTTATTTATTATAAAACCAAAGAACCATCAAGTATATTAGTCCAGATCTCCATTTACTTTGTTTTGTTTTTATGAATAAACTTATATTATTTTCTGTTTAAATCCATTCTTCTTTTCGAATATTTTTCCTGAATTTATAGTTAACTTAAAATATTTCCTTATTAAGTTCTAAAAAACGCTACAAGCTGCGCCATTCTGCTGGCTCGTTCTGTTGTTTTATTATTGTACTTAATTGTAAACAATCTTTATTAGTTTGCATTTTTCTGGTGTTTTTAATACTCAGCAAGCCGATGACCATGGACGCTGCCTTTGGGTCGGGTGCGGCTTCTGCTGCACAAGTACAAAACAGTTATCTAGCCCAAGAGAGTTTGGTCGCTATGCTACTTGCGTGCGGACAGTAGTATTCTCTTTACGCCTAGGTAAGTGAGCTGCGCACCTTACTTGGTAGTTTTCAGTCAGGTTAGAGTTAGCGTCAGATGCCGTCAATACTGAGCAGAATTCTCCGAACCGTGAGAGTGTGGAGCGGGTGGACGCGCCATGTGGGGAATTTGGGGCATATGTGGTGTGGGTTGGTGTTCCTGTAGCGCTCGTGAGCCAATAAAACCCCATATGAAGGTTTTGACGGAGTTCTTAGATCGCGTTTCCATTTGTGATGACAAAGATAGTTCTGCATTGTTAGCGTTTTTACTGGAGAAAGACAAAACATGCAAGTTAGGGTTGGGTTCCGAGTTGGAGTTTCATGCCCTGTACTTGGGAAATGCCTCGGGGTACCCTTCCCAAATATTTTCTGAAGGTTTAAGTCAGGTTTATCGTGGGAGTCCATTAAACACAAGCTTTTAGAATGTTTAGTGTCCTAGAGAGCGAGAGAAAATTTGCGTAGGCTGTTTGTTGAGAGTTTTCAACGTCCTACTGAGTCGTTGAGTAGTTAAATTTTGTCAATTTCGGAAGATACAGGGATTTTAGATCTCAATCTTAGTGAACGGCAGGTTGTAGATACCATTCTGTAAAATGTTTTTCCCTTGTCCGGACAACATTTTGTTTATTCCAACAATCCAAAGAATGTCAGAACTTCACTACTTGGCCTCCATGATTGAAGGTATCCTACTTTCTGAGAGCGAATACTTTGATGAGAATATATCAGCCTCTGTTACGTGTAGAGTTGGGTTTGAATCCCGGGAGGTTTTCTTCACCCGAGTCTGGAGAGAATATTGGAGTATGGATAAAAAAAAGCCGGTAGGTAGAATGTGTTTGGGCAAAATATCCCTGGGCGAAGAGATAAGGATTTATCCAACAAGCATTGTTTCAAACGCAAGCATTTGGGGCATGTTTGAAGTCAGTGCTGGGCGGAAAACCTTTAGGGTCATGGTCCTGACGTGCGGCGCGAGGATCACCCATGTGTTTGTGAGACGGTCATTTAGTAAGATATTAGTTCCAATTCTTGCTTTGGACTTTTAGACACTGGCGCTAGCACTTCTTTTATTGGTGTCGATTTCCTGTCACGGTTCATAACAGTTGTTGAGTGCTAGAGTGTATCGTTTCTAAAGTGTACGCCATTGCTGATGATCTTTCTCTAGTTGTAAGTCGACGAGCTTTTCTCTCGATTAAGGTCGATAGGTTTTCTTTGAAGCACAGTATTTTTATAGTTCCAGAACTTCCCTACGACATTGAACTCTGTATTAACTTTCTTGCTAGGTCTAGGGCTATTATTAAAATATTTAGAGTGGAAGATTCTTTCATGTTCATGCCTAATGTTAAGGTTGCTTTCAAAGATGTTAACCTGCCTCGCAGGCATTTGTTACTTGGAAAAGAAGAGGCCTATATGATCCTCACTCTTCACAGGTTTACTGACGTAATCAGGGCGGGAATATGACATACTTCCCTATGACATCGTCCTTGGTGACAAAAAACATGTCAGGTCTGGTCCTTATCCATGTGCGCCTCCTGAAATGTAGGTGTTTAGCGAGCAGATTCAAGACATGCAGGATAGGGATGCTATTCATCCTTCGAAATCTGCTTTTGCAAGCTCTTTCTTGATAATCCCTAGGAAAGAGAGAGGAGAGAGGTTAACTGTCAAATGCTAGGTCAATAAGAGGACCCGTTCCAGATGCCTAATGTAGAGCCGGCATTTCAACACTTAAGGGGAACCAAAGTTTATAGTGTGAGAGATCTCAACGCCAGTTTCCTACAGTGTGCGCACCCTGAGCGGTTCAAAAATCCACCTCCTTTGCTACACCTTGGCAAGTGTACGAGTTCAACAGAGCTCTACTAGGTACCAGTGTAGTTGGTCAAGCTCTCAAACATGTAATTGATCATAATTTTTCTGACTTTAAATTCAAATTTGTTTTCAACCATCTCGACGATGCCTGCGTTTAAAGCAGTTCCCTGGAGTAACATATAGTTCATGTAGAAATGGTCCTTGAAAGGTTAGGGAAGCTGGCTTAACTGTAAATCCGTAGAAAGTGACTTGGGCCAACAACTACATTAAGTATCTTGGATACGTCATTTCCAATGGAAAACTTCTCGTAGATCTTGAACGAGTTAAGGCGATGGCTGACTTCCTTGAGCCGAATAATTTAAAGGGTGTACAACGTTTCATTGGTATGTGCGTTTAATACACCAACTTTTCTCCCATGTTTTCTGAATTAGTTTCCCCCTTAAATTCACTGAAATAGAAAGAGGTGAAACTTTGTTGAAGAGAGGAATATAAAAAATTCTTGGTGCTTTAAAGAGAGGAGTAATCTCCCCTAAGTGCTCAGGATGACGGATTTTTCTCTACCCTTCAGCTTAAGGTATATGCTTCTTCCATTACACTCAGCACCGTATTGTCTCAACGTCATCCCAAAGGAGTTTAGTCCATAACATTCGCGAGCAAAACCTTGACTGAAGCAGAGAGAAGTATAGCACTTGCGAGAAGAAGTGTCTGGCGCACGTGTTTGGGGTGGAAAAATTCACGCATTATCTGGAGCAGTGGGAGTTTGGCCTGTTAATCGATAGTATGCTTTTATATTTTATATTTATTTTAGCACCGCGTCTTACTACCCGTTCGGGTTATACGCTTAAGTACTAATTACGCTAATGGATTAGGAATTGGGAGGGTTGAACTTAGAGGAAGTGAACCCGCATTTGCGTGGAGGGAGAGTGGAAAACCATTTAGGAAAAACCACCCCCAGTTCACCCGACCGAGATTCGAACCTCGATCTCCCCGTCCTCGGCGGTCGAGCTCAACACGACTAGCGCTTTAGCCAACTACGCCACCGAGGCGGGTGATAGTATGCTTTATTTGTGTTCTCTGGTATAGCCTTTGTTTTCCATGGTCGCTATATGCAATCCAATTTATTAGAAACTTTATATGGTTTTTCTGATTAAATTTAAATTATTTTTTGTATAAATAACTCTTTCTTTAACACTTTTCCTGTATTTAAAGGTAACCTAAGATAGTTCCTACTAAGTTGTAAATATGTTACAAAATCTTGACTACCTAAAAAAAATAGTTCTGGGAAAACCACAAACAAATTGCATGTTTTTGAAAAAAAGATTTAATTAGGTGGGCTTAGTCTTAAAGATTTTTTTGTGTTGGCTGTCCGATTATAAGTAATATTTTAGGTAGATTATATTGTTAATGAGTTAGTAAGTTTGACAGCAAGGCTTATATATAAATATTAACTTGCCATGATGGAATGAGAGAATTACAAGAGGACTTGTAGATACACAATGCCCCAGGCCAAATTTTTATTATATCTAAGTGCCACATGATTTTGTTGCATTTAAACTTTGTTTATAGTTAAAGAAGTGATAAATTTACTGACTTTTTAAACATAATTTAATAAATGAACGATTGTTTTAATATATAGGTGAGACAAATTTAATTGAGTTCATTAATTAATTTTTACTGACATACTAGTATACTCAAGGACGCAAATATTTTTCATAATAGTGTATCTTAAATAACAGAATGTAAGGTGTAAGTGTTAATAGAGGAATTATATAATGTAAGTTTGTATAAACTCTTCTTATACTCACAAAATTGGATAGGTCCCGCAGTCCATAAGGAAACCTTTGTTTGTCTGGCTGGAGCTCTCCTCGGAAGTTGCGCTCTTTTTCTAACCAACAATCATCTATGTTTATGTACTCGTAGCCAACAGCAGCATATCCCTCACTCACTACCAGGTCAGCCATCGTGCGAAAGAGTTTGTCACTGGTGGCAAAGACACACTTAAATTATATGAGAAACCACAAATTTACAAATCTATTTACATATACGAAAAACAGTGCATGATTATTGTAACATTCCAATAAAGTGGAAAAGACTCTAAATGAAATAAAGTATGTAAACTAATTGTGACCTATTGAAACGAATATTTTGTTTATGTGGAATAAGTTGAAAATAATTAAGCCTAATCTGACTTGTATATTTAATTTGTTAATGCCCTTATTAAAAGTTATGCTTGTTTCTGCTTAATCCCACGAAGGTTCTAACAGACTTACAATGAAAATGACTGTATTAGTAGTAATATTCAGGGAAAAAATAAAGTGTAGAATTATTCCAAACCATATCAATCAGGAAATACTTTTTTTAAACTAACAGGAATGTAAAAAGAGTTTCAAATGTAGCCACTGATAAGAATCAGGAATAAAATTATTAACTACCCAAAGTAAAATTATATAACAGTCGCTTATAAAATTGAGCAGAAATAGTATTAATATATCACGCATAAGGAACCACGAACAACGTAAAGTAAATAAGAGAGTATGTAACTGAAACAACAGCAAGGAATCCACAGCAAATTTAATAGTATGAATAAGTAGCTAGTGGAATGAACCACAAAAGTTTGTAATAAGAACAAGCAGTATATTTGTGGTATTTCCCTGGAGGACTGATGTGGAATGATTAATAATTTTAATAGTAGATGGTAGTTTAAAAAGAATTTCTAGTACATATATATCGGATTTTGACAGAAATGATAAGAATTAAATACTAGCTATACAAATTAGGTATAGTTAATATTACAAATGTAAAATAAATTTAATTATAGTTGGTAGGTTATATGAATATATAATATTAACTCTAATGGCGTGGGAATGAGGCAAGAAGCATTTTAGAGTTAATCTACCAGCATTTGCGTGCTAAAAACGACAATTCTGCTGAGTAGTTTAACACTGGTGTACAGAACATCATATGGAGGGCTATTCCCCCATTTGGATAAATAACCAAAGGGCCTTTTCCCAGGATGAACTTTTAAGTTTCAGTGATGAAAACTCTATTCCCCCCCGTAGCCTCAGTCAACGACAAATGAGCTCGCAGGTGAAGACACTCGTTCTCCAAAGCTCCGTCTAAATCCCCAGGAAAGAAGGCTTCCATATTCTGTCACGGATATCTTGTGGTTACAACCTATGTACTTCGTAAGAAAGTCAAACTTTTTACTTAACTTCACGTAAGGAGAGCAACGCCTCTGTAGTTCTGCAAACAACCTGTCGATAATGACGTTAAAGATGGTAACTACGAATCTTTTCCTGCCGGAGACTTCAACCTCGTTTCCCTTTACTTTGTTGATCTGAACTTTTTTCTTACGTTTCCTCTTTGTGTCGTATGCATAAGTATCTTAATGGCATGTTTCCCAAGCTTTCAACTAATAATGATCAACGGTATCGACGCTTCTTATCTCTTCTAGGTATCCTATCAAGGACTTATAAAGTTCAGCGATGCTACCCAGTTTAATGTTCACAGATTGCAGAGATTTGCGCACTCTGTTGAATCTTTCCAGGACGTATTTCCACAGCAGGGTCAGGAAGCAGGTTTCCAGAGAGTTGAGTGAATTAAGGAGCCCTGAGGCCCGATAACGCATAGCTGGTTTTTCATTTGTGCCCCTGGCGATTATCTGGAGAGTTGCCATGATCTCATCCAAGGAGCAACAGAGACTTCAGCAGGCGTTGTATCGAGCAGACCATCTTGTCTGAAAAAGGCTCTTCACAACTGTTGAATTTGGCTTCAGTTGCGATAACAAAACTTCCTATCTGTATGTCAAGGCTAAGAAAAAGTTATTCAATTCCAGCAAAGTTCCGAAGAAAAATATCGCTGTCTCACAGTAATCGGCATCATATGATCTGACAAGATTCTTCCCGCTAAAATACCGGAATATACACCCAACATGTTGCTCGCATTATTATACGACTGTCCGCGACAATTGGCGATATCCAAGTTGTGATTTTTCAAGGTCTCAAGAATGACGTCAGTCAGGTCTTCTACTTTATGGCCACAATTTGATATGAATTTTAGAAAGCGTTCGATAGGAGATCCCTTTGAAAATAAATATCCTACATTGAACGAAAGTTGATCTGTGTGGGAAATGTCCAGAGTCGAGTAGACACAGATGAAGAAATACTTCACATGCTTTATCTCAGTCACGATCGTGCTTATTACTTTTTCTGCCATGATAATGATAATTTATTCGCATATTCTGGACGAGATATGATATTGTACCGCAACCTTTGTTTCCGTGGCGTTTTATATACGTGCCCAAAAAAGGATCGACTTCGGCCAAAAGTTCTAGGGTAATGACATAGTTCCCACTGTTTCTTGAACCAAGTATTTCCTGTGAAACTCTAAACGGTATTCCTCGTGAAAACAGTGACCACTATGCGCTTCAGAACCTTCTGCCAGTATTTTATTTCGTCTTCCATTTGAAGAACAAGACTCGTGTTAATTTTACCACCAGCATTCTTCCTCACCAACAGTGTCTCACATGCTGACCTGTGATCGTCTGAATGTTCATGTTTCTTCATTCTTTGACCTGCGTTTTTCCAGTCGTTGTATCCTTCATTAGCTATCGACCACGATTTTCCGAAAATATTAAAAGGGAGTAGAACACAGCATCCTTGCTCTTTGAATATACTAGCTAAAGCCGAGGTCGTGTTTCACCACTAGGCAATGTTCGGCTTAAGAGTGAGAGGGATAGATACCTGGTTGCACCTGCATACTAGCACTTCAAGGAAGATAAATTGGCATTTAAATTTTGCATCACACAGTGTTGGGGCATCGTATAGTATCCACTCGGCAGGATCGTCACTAACAGATGGACTTGGGAAACCTGTATCAATGTGCGACTCAGAATATTCAGAATCTTCTGCAATGGCCGCTGCAGGGTCTTCGACGATCAGGTTTTGAAGGAGTTCGTCACTGGTTGATTGTCGTCACTCCAATCGCCAGAAGCTGATGTACTGGTACTGGGTTTGAAACCGGAAGCGGCGAAGAAGTCCAACTTAAGAGCTGTTAGAAGAATATTTTTTTCCTTATCTAATTTCTCCTTATTCCTCTTTCTTTTATGCGCCCCGCTAAGTTTTTTGTTGACGTCAGACTCAAACATATTCTACTTTTCCACCTGAAAATAAAATACGTTCAGTTAATTTTTTAAAAAGGTTTAGTTATTTATCGAATTTTGTTGAGATTGTTATCACACTTTGAAAATAAAAAAAAACGCCATAGATAGCAGTGATATTAAAATATCTCTTGGTATCTCCTTTAGTAATTATCTTTACTAAAATGTAAGGTTGATTTAATAAAACGAGTTCTACATAATATTATATACCTTCGGAGGTTAAGTACTAATGGCAATTACAATTATATACTAAATCATTGTATAGTATCTCAAAGAAAAAGCATTCTTTAGTTATTCTAAAAGAAGAATTAAAATTTAAAATATGAGTCGGGAATTATTTATGCAATCAACTGAGATTTAAAACATTTATTTTAAAGAACGTTAAGGAACAAATCATAATATCACATTTGTGAAATAGATTTTACATAATTGATTATAAATATCTCGTAATCTGATAGAATGAAACGTCACAAGATATGACAGACAATACTCCGCTGTGAATTATATAATTAATTCGTGCTTTTACATGTCCACGCAGAACTTGCACCAATTGTCCTTATTTTTTAAGTTTAAGATTGATTACGTTAGGGTGTCCGTCTGTCCGGTGACATCTACAAGGAATGCCAAACCATACAACCACTGCTTATCTTTCATTTGATTAACTGTGTTTCCTTTATGCCCATGAAATCTTTGATTTGTCTCAAATTTTAGAATAGATTTTAACATTTTAACTTTACTTAACCATCTCACTTCACAGTAATAAGTCACATTTCCATTATTTGAAATATGTATTCCAAAGTTCCTTAAATTGGTGGTGATTAAGTGCACGTAACTTAATAAATTTATTGCTAGCGACTAACACTTCCATAACATTTTTGAATTTAATCGATCTTTAATACCAATTTTATTGGTGGATAATGTAATGAAAAATTGTTAAATTTTCCTCACGATTATTTAATTCTACCGATCTTCCTTTGACTATTCCAATAACGCGGTTCCATGCACCAACCATTGCAGGGATGCATAAGTACAAATACCAGTTAGTTGACTCCATTTCAGTCCAAATCTTCTGAAAACTTTGAATATGTCTTTACCGGTAAATGTTCCTTTCAACTACGGAAGAGCCAATAATCCTTCTGTGATGTTTAAGTCCACGTCGACTCGAATAAAAATGGCTAGTTGTGGCGGTATCGGACAGGTTTGTGCAATCACCAAATGGCTTAGAATACATTGCAATTTTTTCGCTCACCACAAAACTAACTTTAACGAAGCTAACGTGCTGCGTTCTTTGTTGAACATTGGCTACTAGTTACCCAATTTCTTCTTTAACTTTGTATCTTGTCTTTTCGCAGAACTATCTTTTAGTTTGTTAATGATATGCGTGTATTAAAATAAAATGTCTCTTTAGGTTGTATTCTTTAAGTATGGAAATAGTTTCATTGTAAAATAAACATATGGGACAACCTTTATGCACGATAAATAAATAATCCTTCGTCCACTTGTCTTAAAATTGACGACACTCTGCATACACTTTCCTCTTTTTTGACATAACACCAGACATTCTCACAATATCAAAAGCGATATTCACAGTTAAAATGTTCGTACACGTCGCACGAAATAACTTCAAACAGTTACAGTCGAATGAAACGGTAATAGTAGCGAACACTATAACATCAACACCCCGCGCCGTGTAAATGCACTGAAAACCAGGAAAAAGGGTGAAAAAGAGTGAGATATCCAAATCAGCTTTCCTTAGTGAAGGTGATAAAGCGGGAAGTCATACAAGATTCCAGCCAGTCAGTCAGTCGGAAGCGCGTGTCTCGTACGTCCTGTGTGAGTAGGCGCATGGTGAGTATGTGTTTCCCGCGCTTTAGAATTAATTTGATACACGATATTAAGAGCATCCATCATATCAGGCCCAACTCGGCTCGCGCGAGGTATGGAAGTTAAGGGAAAAGAAAATACCATGATTTGCCAGAAATTTGTCAAGTCCATTCGTATTTGAATGATTATTCGAAACTTTCCGTGGTGACGATGATGGACAAAGTTTATTGTTAATAACTACAGTATGTCCCTATTAAGAAAGAATAAAGATTTGTGCATAATGCTTAGCTGTGAAGAAGCCATTCTGAAATGGTCAAAAGCCGCCTTTTCAACGTAGTTTGTATCCAAATATCATTTAATATTCCAAAATGTTCTGTGTTAGGAACATCTATTAACTCTTTACCCCCATTAATCCTTAAACAGAGATGATCCACGTGCAATTATGTTCAGTTTACGATTTCAAGCAGACTGTATCACAGAGTTGATTGGCATGGGATGCACGCTCTTAAGTAGTACAAGTGCCGGACTAAAATAGGTCAGAGATCACATCCAGCCCATGAACTGGGGGTTGCCCATGTATGTATATTGTGTATATAGACAATGGAGAAATAAAATATAAATATATAGTAATGAATCATATATGCATCAATTTTGCAAAAAACAACGAAATAAAAGATGGATTTTGTATAATAGTTTTTGAAGTTTTTTTCATAAGTATACCACTTGAAACAAATTTGCTGTGTGATCAATGTTAAGTAAAGAGTAAAATATAAGCCATTTCAAAATGTAGTAATTTGGGTCACCTAAAATTTATCACAACTATACATGCAGAGGCAACATTGGAACAAAGAGAGGCAAGCTAGGATAGAGGTGACATTGAAGCAGAGAGAGGAAATGTAGGACAGAGGTTACGTTGCAAGATAGAACAGAGATTACATTGTTCAAAGAGATGCAAGAAAGGACCAAGGAAACCAAGTAAAGGGGAGAGGCACGATAGGACAAAGGCAATATTGCAGACGAGAGAGGGAAGGTAAGAGGAAGGTGACATTATTATAGTATAATAATATAATTATATTATATTATTATAGTATAATAATATAATTATATTATAGTGAAAGTTAGGAAAAGATTAGGTTGGGAAGGAAAAGAATAAGTTGGGAGGGAAACACATTCTAGTACTCAGTAAGTAAGTTGTTAACATCTCAACTGCTGTCAAAGAATATAGAACTTAGAATAAGTATACAAAACAATATATTTTACCGGCTGTTCTCTATGGGTGGGAAACGTGGCCTCATACCTTAAATGACAAAAAATAATAGGGGTTTAAAAAAGTGCCTAGGAAGATATTTGGTCCAAAAAGAGATTAGACTGTTGGGGAATGGAAGAGGTTCCATAATGTCGAGTTACATACCCCTAATTCATCACAAGACATTGTTAAGATAATTAATTCTCATAGATTATGGTGTGCAGGACATGCAACGAGAGTGGGAGAATATAGCACCGTGTTCAGTCAGGGTATTGAGTGGTAAACCCAATGGGAAGAGACCAGTAGGAATGCCTAGAGGATGATGGGAGGGAAAACATTAGAATTGACCTTAAAGAGATAGGGCGTAATGAGATGGATTGGATAGAACTAGCTCAATACAAGGGTAGAGTGGAATGAAGTGGACTGGATAGAACTAGCTCAAGATAGGGATAGGTGGCGTACTTTAGTAAGTGCAGCAATGAACTTTCGAGTTACCAATGCCATATAGTAGGTAAGATACATGCAATGAATTTAAATCTCTATTTTTGTCCCATCTTTTTTATAGATATATAGGCCTTCATTGTGTCCGGTTTGGAGCGTTTAGAATTACCTACTACCGAGCGCACCTTTGGCGCAACCAAAGCTGTCACAGATAATTATAATTACAGCCTAGTAAAAAAAAGGAAAGACTATCTCGCTTATAAAAACAAATATTATAAAATGTCAGAAATTTGTAATTGATTGATCACTATGTTACAGTTCAGGAGGTTAACAAGGGAATCAGGGTGGAGTGGATTATGTGGGGAAGGTGGAGAAAAAGAGGGGAATGATTGATTGACCGTTATTCGGCTCGTATTGTCACAGAATCTCCACAAAATCTCAACGAAATTCTTACCAACAATTTGTACTTTCAGAAGGTGGCACTGTGACGAACTAGCACTTGGAGGTTTCTAGGGGACCTCAAAGTCTGGAAGGTTGCTGTGATGTTCGGGGGTCGGTTGGAGAAAAGTAGGGTGGTCTTTCAAGGAAAGAAATTGAGCCAAAAGAATTAATGGGTAGGGGGCAGTGGTAACTGATTCGGGGGGGAGGGGAAGAGCGAATTCTCTGCAGGCGTGTGGGATGGGCGTTCGGCGGAGAGTTTATTCTTGACGTGTTGCCCCCCTCGGGTTCCGGGGGCTCTGGTTTAGTGCATTCTGGGGTTCAATGCTCTTCTGACGTCAGAGGTGTGAATTATCCGGGGGTGGGGGAGGGGTCCACCTTGTGGTGTGCTGGGTTGGGACTCGCCAACCAGCACGACTCTGGAGTAGGATTAAAGGGACTCACCAAACGACCCAACCCTAGAGAGGGGTTGTGAAGATCGAAATGACTATTTAGTCTAACAGAGTTAATTCCCACTTTCTTTCACCCCATACTTTTTTAACTTAAAATTGATACTTAGGTTAAAACAAATTTTGACTATCAGTCCATACTAAAACTAAGGAAATAGATTTTTTCTTGAGTGATCCGTAGCACAACATATCTCTAATAGAAATTATTGTGTGCTGATATAATCAGTCGGTTCAGAAAATGCACATATTTATACGAAAACTTCTATACTTTTAGAAATAGCTTTAGTTGACATCATTCCCGTCCTCGGGTAATCTACCAGTCGCTCCTTTGGAAATGGTGGCTCTCGGGCACTCGTTTTTCGGGTTTACATCCAAGTTGGGTTGCTGACACTTTCTAGCAACGTTGCTTTCAATCCTCGCTGTCTATCTGACCCATCTCACCAGCTCGGCCAACCGCTATGCGATCTTGTACTGGGATAGGAATGATGTCACCAAGATGTTGGTTTGCATCTATCTTGGTGCTTGGATCGTCGGTATCTGTATCTCGGGTGCCACAGTTGCGAGATGGATTGTTCGAGGGGGGATTGAGAAATATAGGGGAGGACAAAGGTGTGTAACAATCCCCCCTGTTTTGAACGAACGTCTCCAACTGTGGGGCTGAGTGCTGGGTTTTCTCTAGGTCTGACTTGGACGTCCTTAGCCTTCAATAGGTCCCGATGTACCTTGATTTCAGTGGTGTTGGGTCCCGCTTTCTCCCTGATCCAGTACAGGCTAGTCCCACAAGTTCGCTGCACTAAGTATAGCCATATCCAACGGGGACAGAATTCAGCGTTCTTTCCAGAGCATTTGAAAGCTTCGGTACAAGAACCTCGTTCCTGGGGCTAGGATTTCTCCGGGATCCAGCTATACTCTTCCTTTCTTGGTACCTTTGTTGGTGCACACTTGCTTGAGTTCTGACTTAATTGATTCATTTCTTCTGTGGCTACTTTGGTTCAAGGGAGGCCTCTGGGACTTGCGGGGCTCTTCCGGGAACTATATAATCCCGGATCTCGTCAAGGATTGTCCTAGCAGTAGTTCGCTAAGAATGGTATCCGTGGCTTTGTTTTCTCAGTTCCGGAAACAAAATAATATTTGGGGGAGGGCTTGGTCCTAATGTTGGTGGGTTTGGGTTTGTGTGTTCGTAGTCCTATTTTAATGTCATGATTTTGAGTTTAGGTCGGGTTGGCCCTGGGGTGGTGTGGTGTGTTATTATCCACTTGCGGCACTCGCTTTTCCATGCGATAGGTCGCAACTGCGACCCGCTGCCCGTGGGGATGGACGCGGGGTATTCCCATCGGGGGAAGATCTCGCTCTCCAGAGTTTATAGGATCAGGGACATCTGCAAACTGTTTAACGGGAACGCTTCTATTCATCTTGAGAATAGATCCGTGATGACGAGAAGGAATCTTTTCCTTCTCGAGAGCTTCAAATAGGGTCCCATCAGGTCTAAGGCAATCTCCTTCAAAGGTTCCGTGGGTTGGTTTGATCGGAACAGGGTAGTTGTGATACAACTTGCCGCTTTTACTGTGGCGCTGGTGTGAAATCACTTGACGTGTTGTTTTATAACTTTGGATTACCCAGTATAAGCGTATTGTTTCCTCACAGCTCTGAATGTATTATTGGCTCCCGGATGGCCGGCTTCTTTGTGGCCGTGGAAATGTTAACGCCTCTCTGACTACATTTCCTCGGGGACTGCTAGTCTCTATATTTCTTTAGGGTGTTATCGAAATAGCAGACTCTGCTAGTGTTTT
>CABFWB010002108.1:20233-70048 GCA_902151455.1 Timema bartmani | reverse complement strand
GCGAGGGGGGGGGGGTTGAGGGGGTGGAGGTGGTTCATTGTCTTCTCTGGTAGGACTATGAGGGTTTTCTACTTTTCTGGGGTTCAGGACAACGCGTTTGGGAGTTCATTCTCTCACACGAGCCTGTGTTGGATTTCAAACGAATATTCTTGAAGCAGTAAGGAGCAGCGGAGCGGATCAGCTTAGCCCTTCCGTTTTTAATGGACTGGAGCCAGGTCAAACACTTTGAATCGGTCCAAAACGTGAAGGTCTGATCCAGACCCAAGTAATAGTGTTTGATAGCCCAGATGATGGTCAGGCAATCTTGTTCATTGCAGTGGTATTTATGCTGTTGCGGAGAGTTTAGTACTAGTATAAAAAATTATGTTTCAGTTGCCAATCTTTTCCTGGTAAAGTACGGCTCTCATCCCTATGCCAATAGCATTACATTGTAAGATGTACGGGAGGTTGGGGTCTGGTCGATGTAAGGGTTGAACGTATAGAAAGGTTTTTTTTTGTGTGTATATGAAGGCCTTTACTTCTATTTCTCTCCACTTCCAAAATTGGTTGCCTCCCTTCCGAGGGGTTAGTGGACCCAGGGTCTAGGCGAGGTGGGGGATGAATTCCCTCTCAATTAACTACACGTGTCAATACATTTCTGCAGTTTCCTTTTGGTTTTAGCGGCGAGTATTACTGAATTGCCTGTATTTATCCTGGTTGGGACTGTTTCACTTCGGTGGTAATGACGTGTCCCAAATAATCTAAGGTGGTTTTATCAAATTCACACTTTCTGAAGGGAGGCCGTGAGTCTGTATATTTCTAGTCTTTCCAAGTTTTTTTGCAGGTGGCCGAGATGCTCCTTTAAGGTTTTGGAGAGTAAAGTGATGTTCAAATATGCCCAACAGAACTACCCTGGTACCCGGCCAAAAGCTGCCAACTCATCATGCTTTGAAATGTCCCTGGGGCCCCATTTAGGCCAAAAGGCATGACGTGAAATGTATAGATCCGTCCATCTTAAGTGTGGAGCGCTGTTAGGGGTGAGGTCTTGGGGGTCTATTAGGATCTGCCAGTACTCTGCCTTGAGGTCAAGGGTGCTGAAGACCCTGGCGGTTTCAATTTCTTGGAGGATCTGTGGAATGTGTGTTTTTAGGCAAGTGTCAACTTCATTGATGGCACATTAAGTGCCTGGTAATCAATGCATAACCTTGGTTGTTTTACGGTTTCCTCTACGCATGATGATGATGCTCTGATAGTTGTGTATGCTGTTTTCGATTATTCTGTTTATCAGCATTTCTTCTACTTGCTGCTGAATCATTTGCCTTTTTTTAGGAGATGTATTGGTATTGGGGTCCCCTGATTTAGCGTTGCACTTTGAGTTTGATTGAGTGGGTAGTGCAGTTGGTTACTTATATTAATGTAGGTGTCGAAAGCTTGAGGGTGAGTCCTAAGGACTTTGACTAGTTGATTTTCGGTGGAGTGATTAAAACCGTGCTTTACGTTGTCCAGCCATAAAGGGGTGTGGGTAGGGGTTATTTCCTTTCTTAACCAATATATGTTCTCTGGTGCTTCATCTGAACGATGTACATGGAATGTTGTAGTCTAGGACGGCTTCTTGCGTCAAGAACAATTAATTTTCATGTAGAAGGTTTTCTTCGAATTTGTCTGCGACGAAAAAGCTTGAATGCATTGTTTGTTTACAATGTACATGATAAGTTGGAAGTGATCTTTGATTGTTAGCTCTGTGTCAGCCTTTGCTAGTCTGACGCTGGTGGGGTTAGGTTGGACCTCTACCAGTCAATCTCTGAGAATGGACGTTTTTATGAATTTGGCGGATGCCCTTGAGTCTACTATCGCTTTGAATGATCCAACTTCAGTGCTCACGGGGATTCGAGGTATTCCGACCGGGGAACAAATTCCTAACATGACCTTCTTTATGGGGGGTTAGCCTGGCCAGTTTCTCCTCCCCTCTTCTAATTTCACTGACTTCCCGGGGCTGCTAAATGCTCGCAAAAAATATTATCTAGCCTTGTGATTTCTTCTTTTTCCAACATTAATACTTACATCCATATTAATCTTGTTAAAGTAGTTATTCATTAAAAAAAAACTAAATAAAAATTCTAATCTAAAAAAATTAAAGTAAAAATAGTTTTGCTTTACATAGTAAAATTAAATTTTGAATATTTAACTTAATCAAGTCATAATAAGCAAAATAGTGTGAGGCTGAAAATATGATAGTTTTCATTGTATAGTTTAATTAGTATGATTAGTAAAAGTTATATAGAGTCTTCGTTATAGATAATATAAATCCCTTTTCATATGTGAAAACTGATTTCATATCCATATAACGGTTTTGTCACAATCTTTTTTTTTTGTAATACCATGTTTTTATGGGTGAACGAGTGTCGACCGGCCCCTTGAAATTTTATGAAAGAAATCTGTCCTGAAATGAAACGTCTGATAGATGTGCTGAACTTATTGCAGAGTTCTATTATGAGAATAGCTGAGAAATTGGGGAGTAATTTATACTTGCAGTTAAATAAATGAAATGCAAGGCAGTTGAAAGTTGTTCTCTTTATTTTAATGAAATTAACTATCTCAGTGATATGGCACAATTATTTATCTTTATAAGTGATGTTAATAGAACTTGTATTTCTCAAGAGCATTCCGAGGACAACCGGAGGAGATTTGTTTCGTCATGTAAGCAATACACTGAAAGAACTTGATTTAGTTTAGAAAAATTTGAAATGTATAATGGTAGCCAATCAATGGTGCAAATAATGTGACTGGGATTAAACTGGGTTAATTGGGAGTATTAGAAACTAAATGAAAAACCAAAATGTTGAGATACCGCTTGAATTACACTCTATTATACATCAGCAAGCATTATGTGTAAAAGTTTTAATCCACAACATGTGATAAAGAGTTGTTATTTATAGTGTAAATTATATTTGATCACATGGAATGAAACACAGGCAGTTCCGGCAATTTTTTTTTAATGAAATTGAATCCGAATATAGTGATGTAATTTACCCCAGTGAATTTGTCGCCTAAACCATGAGAATTTTTTAAAATGTTTCTTTCATATGCGTCCACAAATAGATGAATTTATGAAAAGAAAAACAAAGCTAATGTTGAAGGTATCTAATAATGATTAGCTGTGAGACTTGGCTATGCTCACAGTTTTAACTCAACAATTGAACAGATTATATACAAAACTTCAAGGGGAAAGAAAACTTATAGGTGACATATATGGTGATTGATATACTGAGGTTTTGAAAGAAACTATAGATATTTGAACAGCAGTGGAGTGGTCACTCAAACTCTAGAGTAGAACTCTTATCATAATTGCTGGCTTTCCTGGCGAATAAAATCATTTTCTTGATTTTTAAAAAGGATTTTACTCCAGTTGTGAGACTTTGAACAAATGATTACAAATTATTTTTTTGTTGTTGTAAAATGTGTGTTGAGCATGCCGGAAAATTTTATTACTCAAACAAGTTTTATTAATAAGTATTTATACACAATGCCTAGCTTAGTAGAATATTGGAGTCTTACACAATTAATTACCCTACAAAATCATTTATGATTTAAGTCTTTAAATTACTTATAGATGGATCTTATGGAAAACCTTCCTTAATATCTCTTTTGGTGGGAGACTTCAACACAAGCCATCACAGTTAGGGATCCCTACCTCCCCCCCTAAAAAAATTCAAAACATAGTCATATTTATGGGTTTTTTTAAGGGCTGGATCAGAAGGTTTTAGTTGTGATATGAGCTTAGCCATGAGTAAAGAGTAGACAAGTTAAACAGTAGTATGTGTACAAATGTGCTACACCGAGTGGCTGAGGGAAGGGGTAGGGGTGTAGGGACAACAAATATTGAAAAAAGCTTGTTCCCCAGCCCAAAGGGAAGACTGGAGAACCCTTACCCAGGAAATATGTCTGATAGGTGAATTCCTCTAGAAGCTATTTGAAGTGATCCTTGTGTGGAAATATTTTTAAAACTAAAGTCTTCTACAAGCTACTTAAAATGGTCCTCCCCAATAACAGTTTGAAATTTGAATAATATATGTAGATATTTAGAATGGTTACTGCATAAATATTTTCCTTGGAAGCTATTTAGAATGGTCCTGGCCTGAATATTTTTGTAAAGTTTTCTATACACGTTATCTGAAGTGGTCTTCTTCCCGCGAATGTTTGCAAATTAGATACCTCTAGAAGCTATTTGAAGTTTGATGCAAGGCCATCTTTCAATTTTATAATTGAGAAAATCAGAGGAGACTGAAATAAATCTAAATCTAGAGAGGCAAATTTACTCTAGGAGGGGGGTGGGCTCACACTCTCCTCCCTGATCCCCCCACCAGCACTAGCAACACAAAAACTATAGTAGGTTTCTGGTAGAAATAAACTTTTTTTTAAAAGAAAGGAAAAAATTAACATAATATCATTTTAATAAATTAGTAGTACTACTATATTGGTATTGATATGATCTACCAAATGTATTATTATTATTATCACACAACTTGACATATAAGTATATTAAATTTGTTTTAGTAAACGTTGTAGCTGTCAAAAAAATGTTCTTCCTATCTGAATGTGACATGTGCATGCTAACTGCCATTTGATTGCCATTTTATTAACCAGATATAATATTATGGCAGCTAAAAATATCTCAGAGTGTGATTTTTGCAGAAATATTTTTAAATTCCATATATATATATATATATTTAAATCAAGGTGAGTGTGGTTCACATAAGGTTGAGGGTGTCTAAAGGCTGGGTGTGAGTCCAAAGATACTCTCACACATGCCCTACTCTGTGCATCCACAGGATATTCCAATCCTTCTTGCTACAAGCATATATCACAAGGCTTCCAGCCATAAACTCTTTTTTCCACTTGTCACAATTTGGAATTCTTGCCCTTCGTATGTCCACTGACCAGTGGCAACAAGGGTAGCATGGCTCTCAAGAAAGGCTAATACTGCCATGCATTGATTCGCATGAAGGGTTAGCTGTAGCCTATTCAGCGCTAAGCGTAGACCATGTGGATCTGTATTCATGCTGCTACTAAATACGCAGGTTATAGTTTACCTTGCACAATTCTTAGGATTTTAACTTAAAAAACCAAGACAATGGATACAAAATAAGTAAAAACTAGCAATACAAAAGTTGAGGGCATTATAATAACTTATTTGTAATAGGCTAGTATTATAAATACAAGAACATAAATTGAGAGATTTATTATAGTTTCACCCACTTGGTGGCTGCATGGTCTAATGCGCAACTCTTACAATATACTAGACTGCTGATGATAGGGAGATTGTAGTTCAATCCTTATCAACTGTACTGAGGGTGGTTTTCCCTAAATGGTTTTCCATTCTCTCTTCACACAACTGCAGGTACACTTTCTCTAAACTCAACCATCCTCATCCTTAACCCATTAGCGTAATTAGTACATGAGCATATAGCCCGAATGCGTAGTAAGACATGTTGCTAAAAAAAATTATAATATCTATCTCAATTTATAAAATAAAATAATTAATTATGAGTTTTAATGTTTTGATTATTATAGCTGCATTGTTAAGTCAAAATTAATCATATGTGATCTATTTATTGAAATTATAACACCTACTGTGACAAAAAAAAATAGTTAAAGAGTTGAGTAACAACTTTGATCACAAAACTACAGTTATGTTCTGATTCTGTGGTTTAGTGAACCTGTGTGCAACAGTAAGTCACACTCCTCACTTCATATAGCAGGCAATGCACACTCCATTTACCCTGAAAGGTAGCAATTTTACCTTGACAGATTACACTATGGCCCTATTTTATAAGCTATACTATGGTAGAATAATACAAGGTAATCTTGCTATTTTATGGGGTACACAAAACGTACCTACATGTAGCCTTAGGTCGCTTGACTAGCTGCAAGAAAAGACTGAAATTATATTGAAAGTATTATACCGTAAAACCTCAAATCAATGGAGTGCGTCTCTTGTGTAATATGTAAACCGCCAAGGTTTGTTCTTGGTTATAAGCTATCAATTATAATTTTTGAAAAAAAAAATGCAATTAATTATGATCCTACTTTAACCTTTAATGTGGGGATATAGGTGATGCGAGAAGTGTTTTTTTCAGTTTTTATGGCAACACATTTTTTGGCCAAAATCAAATATTGGATCATTAGAAACATAGATTTTAATTTTCTTCACACGGTGATACCAACAGTTGTTGAATCTGTCATGAGCATAGCAGAATTAGATGACAAACTTTTTAAATCAAGAGAAAAAGTTGTCATTAAATTCCTAGATACTTTTGAATGATATTCAAAAAATAATTATATATATTGATATATAGGAAATGTACTAGTATTTGCATGAAGGGAGAGTGGGAAACCATTTAAGAAATAGCATACTTAGTATGAATGGCTAGTATTCAAATCTTGACTTCTACATAACTGGTGAACCAGACTATATCTTCTCAGAGTTAAAGATTCTCTTTTGGTAACGACCATAAGTTGTAATTGTGATTTTTTTTTTCCCTCTACACTTATATTCTTTGTTTTGGCACACTGTTTCACTACACATCCACATATTCACAGTAACTTAATGAAATAAGGTTGGGCCAGATAGAAGTTTATAAAAAATAACCTCCACCAATACCAGGGTTGGCTAGTTCAAACCACGGCCATAGATTTAAGCCAAGGTTTTTAAAAAAAAAAATCTTGGGTTATTTTTTAAGGATAATCCCAATTATTAATAATAGAAGTTTATTTATTTATGCTATTGTAAAATTAGTCTAATTAAATTATTTAACAATCTATTTAAATTAACCTAATGAGTAATGAACCAAGAATGACATTTATAAATTTAATGACACAGTTTTTTTTTTCATTAGTGAATAGTAACTTAGAGCAAAGACTTCTTAGAAAGTGTTGAAGGAATCTTATCATCGTTTGGGTTAGTGACATTCAAAACTATGTAATCAATTAGGCACAGAGAAATTCTCTAAACTTGTGTTTCTGTTTAAAGTATTTAATTGTGAGGTGAAAATTTAACACTAAAAGTAAACTTAAAAGAATAGCAAAAAAAAAAAAAGAAGATCGACAAGAAAGAGTGTTTATAGTTATTTAAACTTTTGATGTTTAAATTATTTATAAACCTCAAACCTGTAGGCACATATATTAGTGTCTTTTAAAATCAACTTAAAAGGTTCAGTTAATTAGTTTTATTATTATTTAGTAAGTTCAGTAAGTAATTTAAATCAATTATTTGAAATTAGACCTAGCTAAGCCCAAAAAAACCTGGCTAGAAGAAAAAAAAAGTTTTTTAAAAATAAAAAACTAGTTTTTTCTTCCAAACCTTGGCCAATACACATAGCTGGGATTTAAGCCTCGACATTTCCCTCAACAGAAAATCAGGCCAAACGAAATTGCTGCTTGTTCCACCGATCCAGCTTTTTAAGTTGTAGTATCATATATTTATGTGCACATACATGCACACACATGCACATGAACACACGCATGCACACACAAACACAAAACTAACTACAATTCAAAAAAACAGACCATTCAGGAATCATTAAAAAATCTAACATTTATATTTTAATACTATTTATACACAAGTAGATTGTGTTTAAGATGGAAACTTCAATACACTCTTTGGAAAAAATGGTAGGTTTATATGTCCATGTGTACATCCATACGGAAATAATTATTAGAGGGAATGTGAATATTTGAACACCTGCCACACACAATGACAAAAAGAAAAGTATACATAGGTTTATTTGCTAAAAAGAGTCTACCCCACCGATGTGAAGACAATACTTTACTTTACATCCATTACTGTTTCCAACCATATATTTTCCACTACCAGCTTGATAGGCCTGTCGTAGCTTCATATGCCTTATAATATAACTTAAGACTAGGACATATACAACATCCAGTCCCCAGCCATTAATTTATCAATGTGAAAGGGTAAGCTCACATTTCCCCAATGATAAATTTTTCAGCCATGCCGGTAATCAAACCCAGGACCCTTAGCTCAGCAGGCAGACACGTTACCGACTGAGATAAGGTGTCGGATATGGAGACAATACTAAACTACAACAATAAATGCACTAGTGTACAAGGAGTAGACATTTTCTTATTTCCTTTCCCCTCCTTCTTTCGATAGTTGGATGTGGTGGCTAATTTTCTTTAGTCTAGAGAGTTTTCATAACTACTTAAGCTTTCCCCAATTATCTCAAAATTTTCTGTTACTGTCCTACCAAAACATGACTTACATAACTGACTCACAAAAGTTAATTCATCATTGTAATAAAGGTTGCTCTAATTTCCCCTTATACAATTTTTTAGGCCACGCAAGTAATCCAACCCAGGTCTTTTAGCTGAGTATAAAGAAGAGGTGCAAGACTAGAGAAATATTTAGTCACTGGTGATGGGCCAAGGTATACATGTGGAGTGGAGTCTAGACATTTGTTTTATTAAATTCCTATTTTGGAAATAAAAAAGTTCTAGTAAGGTTCTGAGTATAGTAGGCCTATTCAGCAAATTTATCCAGTGATTCCTATTTTAATCAAATCTATTTCGATTTGTGTCAAACTATTTCTTTGGATTTGGTCATTTGGCTGAAAAAACAACATTTCCAAAAAGTTATTTAGGTTGTTACTATTCTACTTTGTTTGTAGCTTAAAGCTTTAAAGTTATGAGCACAAAGAGAGCAAATTTTACTGGATACGGTATTTTAAATTTGCAATAAGTAATCCTACTAGGTTAGGTCTTTGAGCAACTTATACCTAACCTAGGATGTTTGGGTTCAGAGTGTGAATTAAATTATATTGATAAATTCAACAGCTAACTAGGAGTCAAGAACAAAAATAATTAACAATTTAAGAATGTGATTTAATAGGTAATTTTATAATAGATTTAATACTGCATTATATATGCTTCTTCTAATAGTCTTAAGTAGGCTTCATAAAGTATTATAAGACTAAAATAATAAATTATTAGAATTTTGCTTACCTAATACAATTGTCTGGATCATTTTTGCAATCTGTATTGCACCTAAAGCGCTCCCAGGAGAGCCATCCCATAGGGGGTGTCCGAACCAGGCCGTTCTCAAGTGCAGACACAGTGCATAACACCACACACAACACCACCACTAAACACGACCTCCACATATTGAAACCTGGAACAAAATGTTGATCCTCACTCAAAGCCCTTTACACCGCAAGGACTTGGTGAGAACTGAACTTGTTACACTGCTACTATCACTTTCACCTCAATGGCCTAGTTACATGCACGACCACCTGGGGCAGTGTCAGTTAGCTAGTGACAATGTTAGGTACCTTGACACTGTTCTCAAAGCCCTGTCAATAACTGTAATAACATAAAAGTATGATAGTTATGCCATAAAATGTAACAGGCCCTACTTACCCACAAATGTTGAATACCTGCAATCCCTTTGTGTGGTTTAAGTTTCCCAAACACAATTCACCTTAGTTACTTAAAAGTGAGCAGCAGAGCCAATCTTAACAAATGGCTCAGATTAGGCCATGTTACAGTGATCCTATTTAGCTGGATTCAAATGATATTATAAAAACACTACCCCAGTGAATTGGCATATGTATGACTGTCATAAATTGGGTGGGCTTGAGACAAAATGAAAAAAGTTTTTTGTTAGTTACTGTAGTTATGTAAACTAATGATATACTGTAAATATTAAATTAATATGCAGGGTGTTCTTTATTTAATAGTGTTAATATAGTTTAGATACAAAAAAAAATGTAAATAAGTTTTAATGTAAAATTCTAAAATAAGCTGAAAAAAATATGCTGTCCAACTTTTGTGGGTTGACATAATTTTATATACAAAACTATTCTATTGTAAAGACATTTAATTAAAATATAAACTTGTGACCAAGAGCAGGGGGTGACTTCCATCTCAACACATTGAATTCATTTCCTTATAACTTTTGAAGCAATTTTTTTTTATTGTGCTAGTAAATGAAGAAGTGACAAAGAGCTCAAAATTGGAAAGCATATTTTAGGCCTAATTTCGAAGCAACTGATGAAATAAACAATTTAAATTTAACTTTTAACAATCTATTTTCTGTTGAATTAAGGAGACAAGCTATTATAGTTGTTAAGTACGGTTATAGCCACATCTAAATATTGTATTCTTTAAATTGAAGAATGACCCCTGAACATGGGAATCAAACCCGGGACCTTTGGCTTAGTAAGCCAATGCTCCTGCCACTGAGCTATCCATGCCCACAGTCATTCTTCACTCAAATTTTAACGCAGTCTGTGATGGAAGTGTGGTAATTGTCAGCCCCATATGAGTGATCAATTAAAATCGCGAGCTATGAAATAACATAGCCATCTTCGACTCAGGATCTTAATTTAATATTCAAATGTAGCTGGACACCGGGCACGAGGCAACTCCTGGATAGTTCAGTGGTAAGAACAATAGCATATTAAGCCATAAGTTCTGGGTTCAATTCCTGTGTCCAAGTGTAATTTTTTATTTTAAAGTATATACTATTAACTGTTCGTGAAACTTATATTTTATTATTTGTTATTTATCTCATCTGATAATATTCTCAATGTTATTCTAAATACATGTGTACTGATTTTAAACTTAAAATATTGTAATATAATTTTTAAATGCAATTAGTTATTATATTGCAATAGTGCCAAGCACTTTTACAGGCCCTAAATATGGTAGGTTGTCTTATTCAGATAGGTAATTCATATGTTGCTAAAAATATGTTATATTTTTCTATCTTGTATGATTTTTTTATGACTTTGCCATAGCAATAATTATTCAGTTTAGGTGAAATGAGTTACCCCTTCCTTTTAATCCACACACTCTACCTTCATATATTTGCTTTGTAACTCGATTCACACTCATACTCTCAGCATTCCCAAACCAACATAAGACGCTTTTTTCATATTTACCTGTTGGATTCCCTTTCAAACCACACTCCTTCGGCACCCATTCATTATTGACTCTGTCTATGCGAGTTTTCCCACATACATTTCTTAGATATCTCATTCTAACCGCATTCACCTTGCTCTTGTGTTTCTTCTGACAAACCCACACTTCACATCCATAGAACAATGTTGGCGTTAACACACTTTTATATAGGCCTACTGCCACCTTTACCTCTTTTGGTACTTATTCATTTTTTTGCAATGGTTCACATACATCCAACTACTCTTTGATATGCATTCACTCGTCAGTCAATTTCACCATCCATCCTTAAATTTTGCACAACATTCTCCCCAAATACATAAATCATTCACGTGTTCTAAAATTTGTCGATTTATTCTAAGCTGACAAGCATTTTATAATCTGTCCTCATCAAAAACTATCACCTAACTTTTGGAGACATTTATATAGAAAAATCCATTCTGCCTGTTGCTACATTCAAACGATTTAACGCATTCTGCAGGTCACTTTCATTCTCAGCCATTAACATGGCATCATCCGCAGCACTCTCACAATGACATTGTCCATTTCACACCAACCCAACTGTGTCCACACAAGCATCCCTCATACATAACACCTTGTTCAGTGTCAAACCATTTGCTCAAAGATTCATGTGAAAGAATGTTCTTCGGGTGTTAAGCGGACCAGTCACTTTACCTGAGAACCTGGTGATTAAAAAACTGATTGTCTCTTTATAGAATCCATGCATATTTTCTCAAGAAAAATGTGTCAATACATGGACTCAAAAAGTTTGAATAAAAGATTATGAGTCTCTCAAGCAATGCTGTAAAGAATGATTATATGAGTGGTTATTTTTGGTCAGTGGTCGAATACAAACTTCCATATCTGACCTCCATGCAGATGATTGTGTGTATCACTAATTAAATAGCATCAATTTTGTACTGGAAGACGGAAAGTAAAGATGAAGAACAGATAACGATACAAGATATTATAACTATCATATAACAGATTTTTGGAAGAGACTGATGTGATCGCAGACATATGAAGTGCAAGTTAATTGAACACTTTGGAGAAAGTATTATCATCTCTGGAGCTGAAGGTCTAACAGATGTGGTGACTCTGCGAGAAAGAGCAGATGTAATCTTGAGACAGTACTACGGAAAGAGTAAAGATGTAAAGGTCACCTTACAAAAGATCCTGATTTTAGAAGCAGTTGCGAAAACAATCAAAAGTGACATTAAGTTCGAATCTACAATCAGCAAAGACATATCCAGGAAGTGAAAATCTAAACACTACTGAAGGACTAAATTATTTGCTGGACTCCCTGAGGCTTCTGCTTTCAAAGATTTTCGTTGGAAAGAATAGCGATCTGAAAATAGCATCAATCAGTCAATTATGCAGTCTGCTTGTCCAAGGTCTATATTACTAGCACCTTTTCAAATAGGAATCACAGTGCAATTACTGCATCATTTTCGTCCAAGATATCTTATAGACATGCTACATAAAATTGGATTTTCCACATCATACAGTGATGCTCAACAATTTGAGAGAAACGCAGCAATTGTTTCTTCCACTTTATTGCCAGTTGGTGACAAATCACATGTTGTTACGATAGCAGATGATGTAGATTACAATTTATGTTCATAAAAAGTATGAGCTTCTCTAGCTAGCATCAACATTCATGAATATAGAGCCTCAGCTAACTTGATATTTTAAAAAGTAAAGTCTTGGTTGATCTTCCTTCTGTAGTACCAGAGCCTGGTATGCTAGATCTCTTTTGGCAGATTTCTGGATATTTGAAGCCAAATAGAGCCCACTGGTCTGGTATGATGCAAGTTATCTTTGGCAATGAAGATACTATTCACAAGGGAAATGCAGTTGTTAGATCTTTACCTATAATTGATTTGAATCCCAATGACATTACCTGCATATTGTCAACGTTGAATTTCTTGTTTGACTTAGCAAAGAAGAACAATATAGGCTACCTGCAATCATAAAATTTGACAAACCAATGTTGTGGAAAGCTCCCATCATCAAGCTAGAATATGATGAGCTTGAACCAACTGTCCTACTTCTTGGAGAGTTTAAAACGATTATGAACTTACTGGGTGCAGTTGGCTCACTGACGGAATGTTTTGGTCTTATGGAGTTTTTTGAAGAGATATACACAGAAAATACAGTCTCTCCTCTGTTCGATGGAATGGCCTATTCACGAGTAATTAGAAGACACCTTATAGAACTGAGGCCGCATTACGTACCATCTTTCTTGAATATTCATTTCCAAGTGCTTAAGAAGGAGGACGTATATGCTGATTTTGAAAATTTTCTTGAGTTGTATGACAATTTCTTGGATTAGGGAAAATGAATTATTTTCAAAGTTTTACAAACTACAGTCTAATTCAGCAAGCAGTTATCAAAAATAGCTTCCAATAGATTATAAAGAAATTTTGTACTGTACATAAGGTAGAAATATAAAATATTCATCCACCATCTTAAATTTTGATTGATTTTCTGGGTCATGATTAATGGGAGTTTTGGGTATATTATAAAACACACTTTTTAAAGTATACCAGTAATGCAAAAGAAGTATTTGTGTTGCAATGTTGCAGAGGTCAAAATTTATTTTTACTGTACTAAGATAAGTTTTATAACCTTTGATTTAGTCATAGCCTAATAAAGTTTGTGTGTTTTAGTAGGTTAGACCCATATATCAATTTAAAATACTAGGTATGCAATTCTAATTCAGTGAAACTTGAATTTTTTTTAACCTAGATATATTAGGTAGGCTACGGTAGACATAACAAAAATTTTAATCCAATAAACAAATGCAAATGTTGTTGACACCTGGAAGACTAGGTTTTGTTCGAGTGGGATAATTTATAATTTAATAAAAGTGTTAAACTTAACTATTGGTTGACAAAACCTAAGAACCGTAACTTTAAGACTTTTTTTTTCTAATATAAACTAAACCTCAAAATCACAAAATTTATATTCACAAAAATGCAGGGAATTATGATAGGCTGGTAAATTAATGAATGAAAATGATATTAAATTTATTATTAAAAAAACTTTGTTATAGTTGATGATTCAAAAGTAACCTCACCTTAATGATGCAGAAACAAATATTGTCAAAAAGTATGTAAAATTGCACAGCCAACATTTAAAAGTTTACATACAGTACCTACATTATAGAGTGGGTTTTTTCCCTTATGGCACATTTAGCTGGAAGGGGCTTTGACGTCCAGGTTCTGTCGCCTTATGTGTATACTATTAGTCACTCTGTTGGCACAGAACATTGCCCAGCATACATCATTAGAGGTTGTCTACACGTCATACCCGCAATGACATGATGTGATGATAGGGGCCTAGTTATTATGATGTTGTGGAGCTGGGGTGAGTCTTAACCTAATTAACCAAACCCTGGTGACCATTAGGATTATTCCCCTAAAGGGAAAAGTACCAAAGGCACCAGCCAAGAATTGAGCCCGGGACCCCTAGCTTTGTAGCAAGGTGCACTGAACCACTACACCACGGGGCCAATTATTATAGAGTTGATTAATGCACAGTAACCTTCTGAGTGATGACACTTTGCTCTCTTTCGCAACAGACAAATTTCTTGTTAATGGTTAGCTAATCTTTTCTATTCCAAATGAATTTATAATTATCATCATCATCAATATCATCATTATCATTATTATTATTATTAGCACTGCGTCTTACTACCCGTTCGGGCTATACGCACTTACACTAATATGTAATGGTAGGGTGATTGTGAGATGAAAATGGAGGACCTACAGTTTAACGTGGAATCCGAACCACGGTGGAGGCCTGGCATTCCACACATTCACAAGTTGGGATTAATACACGTCTTGTCAGAGGTGAAGGAAGGGTTTGGCAATCAGATAAATCTGTGCCGGGACCGAGGATTGAACCCCGGACCCTCAGCACAGAAGTCAGACACCTTACCCCTAGACCATCAGGTCACCTATTCCCAATGAAAATATATTTGCACATCTACTAATGATTTTACATCCAGCAAATTCACACAAGGCTAGATTTAAACTTATTGAAAACAAAGTAGCACCCACCAAAATTAATTTTGATTTTCTTCTTTTCCTCATTTATTTGAGCTATTTAACGTGCACTTTCTGAACCGAGTGATTATATCAGCGTAAAATTATTTTTATGAGTGAGACAGAAAGGGCCTTTCAATTTTTATGGGAAGGATATTTTCGCATACTTTCCAGATTTTTTTAAACATACCTACCACAGTCTAAATGGGACCGATGGGTTTTCCTTCCCCTCTGAAAGAAGTTGTGCTACAAATTTTCATCATTCAAGAAAAATAAATGGTGACCCTAAATGGGTTTGAAACCACAAGCATTGGGTCCTGAGGCAAGCACTTTACACCAAGACCACGGGAATTCAGGAGCTCAAATATTCAAATAAAGTAATGCTATATATTTTAAGAGTATGTATAAATATATTACCTAACTTATTAGCCTCCTTTCTGACCCAGCTTAACCTAATCTTCTGTTAGCCTTTCTCCCGTTCCATTGTCTAATAAATTTATAAATTTGTATCTCTATTAATATTAACAAAATAGACAATTTAACTTATGTTGTAAAATATCTCATATCATAGGGGTTTATAGTCTACTATGTTTACATATGGATTAGATTAACTTAATTATTCAGGCCTCCTACTGTTGTAAACATAAAATAATTTAAAATGGGTTTAATTATATGGTATTATTGGATTCGCTACTTCCTTGTGAGTATAGTGATATTAAATTTTTAATGATCTGCTACCGTAGGTGAAATACAATGTATTACATGATCCGGTGCTTACGCATCATTCCCCATATGGTGTTTCATATGGTCATATCGTGATGTTCTTTTAAATACCGTATTTATGTTTTCCTATAGTTAAGGTGAGGTTTTTTAAATTTTAAAGTAGAATTATTAGAAAATATTTAATTTTCCATAAAATGACTGAGAAAATAATTTAAGAGCCCCGCGAAAGGTATTTTGTGAAGAATATAGAAACAAAACTGTTTTTAATATTAACTAGATTTAATTGTAATATTTTGAAATTCATATAAATCATAGCGAATATGTCTATATTAAAATAATATAAAATGTCATGTTGCTATATAATCGATTATTGACCCTTATAAACCAACCTTGCAATATGCTATATTTTCAATTAACTGCACTTTGCAACTGTAGTTCCTCGTTAGTAGAAGGTAAAAGTTGAATGTAATGAGGTTGTGGACGAGAAGTCGTTTTGTTGTAATTATCACTTATCAAAAATGCCGATTTTAATATAATCGGCCTATTTAATTTAATTCACTCTCAGTGAAACTTTAAAATACTTAAAAGTATTCAATATAAAATAGTACTAAATAACTGTAGCCTATTTGTTGAAAACACGAATAACCTGATACAAGTTACATCTAATGCAAATAATAAAATTATCTCATAATTTATCAACTATAATAGACACGAGTTAAAACACTTTAAACAGCTATAATATGTTATATTTATTTTATATTGTTTGTATATAAATAAAGTCTTTTCGCGCACTGTCAATACGGTTCAACATCTCTAGCCTTTAAGTTTGTAAAATCTTATTTGAATGAAATGGAAAGTGTAGAAGGCTTTAGCGTTGCTGGTAGATAATAGCTGTATTATTTTGTCAACTAGATAAAAAAAATCCTCATCTAAAGAGAGAACGAGCAATATAATATATATTAGTGTTTATCATGTATAATGTATATTTTATATAGTATCACCAAAAACATGTTGGTCTGTCTGAAATTGCTTCTTTTGAATGTGGCGGCTTGAAACTAAAATGGCGTGTATGAATTTTGGTATTTCGTTAACGGAACAGCTACTTAACTAAAATGTAGGTATACTTAGAGTAGAAAATGTTTTTTTATAGGTCAGTCAAGCTATTTCTAAATACAAATATTAGGTAAATTTTAAAAATTTATTATTATTTTGTTATCCTTGTTAATAATATCATTAAACTAGCTTATGTTAAATTTCTCACATTTATTTATCCTTCGTACGTAATGTATTTTAACAATTGTATGACTCTAGCAACATATTAAATTACAATTACTACATCTAATTAAGTATCTACTCCATGTTTTACAAAAAAAAAACTAACCAACTGAAAATGGCCGTATTATAAGCTAAAGAAAAATATTATGCGAGAACTGCATAACGTTAAAGTAGAAGCATGTACTCTATTCACAGTAGGAATTACTCTCTTAAAAGTCTTTTTTCCTACCAAAATCCTACTATATAATAGCTTTCTGGTAGGAAAAAGGGCCTTTCAGAAAACAATTCCTACGCTGAACAGACTATCTATGTTATACGTGCTATTTTACTAAGTCATATTGTTTGTGAAATTATAATCACTATCTTCATCACAAACGTTAATTATTTCTTCTTCAGAGCTAGAACCCATATCTTTCTCCATATTTTCCCTTTTAATCTGGTAAAAGTCAATACACGCAATTTCAGCTTTAACACATGAGCATCCATGCATGCATGCCCTTCTACAATTATTGCAGGACATCATTCCAATATTTCCTCTGGTGCTAGCTTCCCATCAATCCACTTAAAAGTTATACCCGAACAATTATTTACAATCCAACCATATCCATTTGGAGAGGGAGCATCTGTTTTTGCCTGAAGTGCTTTTCTCCATACCGAGAATATGCAACCTGAGTGAAGAACGACACGGTGGTAGGTGTCTTCAGATTGAACAGTGCACCCTTTTATCACAATGCAACTCACACCTATGTAGGCCTACATTCATATCTTTTATAGTATTATTACGAGTGTACATTTAACATTTTGTATATAAGTTTCTCCAACATGCTGAAATATCGTCACTTATCTCTTAGTGTGAACCAAACTGACAGAGTGTTCATACATATATTTGTTTTTTGGCAATTTTTAAAATTTATATTTTTCCCTTGATACAAAACGCAGACACTGAGTCACAGCCAGATATATCATGAAGACCTGGCATTCTAGAGAAAAAAAATCAAACAATGTGATTCCACTTAGGAGCCAACTTTTAATATTTTCAACAATAATATTACACTTGATTACTCGTTTATTACAGATTTTTCCAAGGCAAATGCATCCACAATTTGTAATTGACACAGATTTGGAAAGCAGAACTGTGACATCAGTATCATCAGCATAAATAGCAAATGGTTGTTTAAGGGAATTTGATTTGAGGATCATAATGGGGTTGGCTTCTTCCTGAGTGCTGCAAAGCTCAGTTACTAACCCAAAGCCTTTTTTTTCGATTTTCCAACATACAGTTCCAGATGTAACATAAACCTGTCTTTTACCTAACTGCTTTCTGTAAATTTCACTCTTCCATTCATAAATTAGAAAAATGACTGGCTCTGTTTTGTTCGCAATCCATGTTGACAGAAGTAAGTGCATGTAGAGTCTCTTTGATAAATTCTTGACAAATGATGTACAAAGTACTATCTAACTTCATTATTCTTTGACTTTTTTTTTACTTTGTAGAGGTGCTTGATAGTGCGCTACTGGTTGTCCGTCCTTTCCACTTCTGAAGGGAATCCATCTGTAATAGCCCCCTTTAAATTAATCTTGTTTTAGCTCCGACAAGCATTGAAGAAATTGTCAAGCCCTTATAACAATCCCTATGGTATAGTGTTTCCTTGTTGACAAATTTACTATCAGAAATCCCTTGCAGAGTATCAGTTAAACAATTAAATTCATATTCACTATATTCTGTTCGTAAAATAGAAATTTCTCGAATTTTGAAAAAAGAATGTAGTGTACATAATGATGTAGGTCAGTTCTTTTTAGAATCTTGACAGATGATGTATTGATTGTTAAGTATTTTTATCACACAATCCATTTTAAAATTTTGCTTTGAACTTTTTTGGGGTATAACTAAACAAAAAGATCCTGTTATTATTTTGTTTAGAATCTACTACAAGAAAAGGTGACAAGAACATAGCATTCAATTAGGTAAAATACATCCTCCAAATCATCACCATAAGACGGTTCCTTTTTTCGTATTGGATTGAATAAGGATGCAAAACTTATACGCTTGATTCTGACTAAATGATTACAGTTATCGACAAATTTACTAAGACTTTTTTATGCAAAATTTAACTCCCCCTAGTTTTTACTCAAAAAGCCTGTTGATAAAATAAACGGTTAACATTATAGAACCAAAAAACTATTTTTGGCCACCATTTTTCAAAATGGCGGCCGTAACGATTGGGGAAATGGCAAAAAGTAGTTTTTTCTTCTTGTTGGCTTAACTACCACAAACTTACCACAAACAAATCAAAATTAATGCGAAATATTAGCGAAACTACCATTTCTACGTCCACTATGTACATTTACATGAGGTCAAGTTTCACTAACTAATAGTAGGGAGGAGAGTGTCTACAAATAACTAGATGAAATCATTCCGTGGGGGCAGAATTTACAAAGTCACAATATAAAATATAATAAACTATGAAGAAACCACACGAACAAAGTTCGTGATATGATTGGACACAAATAGAGGAAGACATACATTTGTATGCTGAACTATCGCTTCATGGCCCTGTTGAAGAGATACGTAACGATAAGTCCTTAATGTTTCCCAATGGCATTCGATGCACATGTGAACTACCCACCTTAATATACTTTGTTTATTATCCACAATAATTGACATATATTGGGGAAAGAATTGTTGAGTAAATGGATACTGCCTGTCAATTGTGTAGGTACTCATTTAGCTCTTTCGCATAATATATATTCTTTTTCCCTATAGTTCCGTCTGCGGGCCACAATTTGGGAACAACTGTGTTTGGTGGTCACATCAAGTCTGTTCAAAAATAGTTCTGTAACAAAATTTGATGAACAGATTTAGGCCTACTGACTCAAATTACAACAAATTAAACAATTGAATTTAAAAAAGTTTATACAAAGTCTATTAATAGTTTTTCTGATTTTTATTAATATGCTTGTATAGTATACACTCCGTCCGGGAGAATTGAGTGTGTTTTTCCCTAAATTACTACCTACTCTCAATACACGAAAATATGGGTACATTTCCTCAAAATTCTAGCTTACTCATTCTTATCTCACCCAGATGGGTAGTAAGATGCAGCGCAAAAGAATATGCAAACATTATATTGAAACAAGGGGATTCAGAGTGTAAATCATTTATACATATTATATTGGTTGTTTTGTCGGTTAATGGTTTTTAAGTCTTGAAAACACAATAAATATGTTGTAATTTATAAATAATTGTTCATAATAATAAAAATAAAATAAATTTTAAATAATTGTTCATAAAAATAACAATAAACTATAAAAACATAGGAGATAATTTGATTCAAATACCTAAAAATTGGTTTTTGATTATTTATTAAACTACTACTACTACTACTACTACTACTACTACTACTACTACTGTATGATTATATAATTATATATTTGGTGGTTATTTGTGTAACAATTTAATAATATTAGTAAAGAGAGTTATTTAACTCAAATATCTTTATGTTCAAAAACACAAAACTTAAGTTTCCCACGCGGTCAAGGTGAAGGGGTTTTCTACCTTACTCGACAGTTTGTTTTCCCAGTCCTCAGGAGACGGGTCGACCAGCCGTGGAAAGTGGCGTGAAGAATTAAATTGATGTCTAAGAACGGTGGATCAGCTCGGGACCGATCGGCCAACCTCGGCTGCTACGTTACTATGCTACCACCCACTGTTTACGCCCACTTATTTAATAAAACAACAACATGATTTTAAGTTCGTCCACGTCTGAACTGTCCTCTTAAGACTACACCACTGGCTGGCTGTAAAATCTGTATAATTTGCCAGCTGTTTAAAATATACTGTACTTAGAGAGCAAGATTCTTACAGCAGGCCTGGAAATAATTCATGTCAATAGGGAGAGTGGGGTATAGGCCTACTAAATCTAAAATAAACTATAGGCTATACTCACATGTTTACCTTCATAGTTAAGATAAATAGTTAAATAAACATTAATAATTTTAAAGACAGTGGTATATTAATAAAAAAAGTATAAGATGAAATTGAATCTCTAATCGGGAATTGGTTGAATCGTGGAATCAAATGACTATCCTATACAAGGATTTAAATGTGCCCGATAAATTACAATAATATAATTCTCTTTATTATTATCATCTATCACACCATGCCACAGCCGGTTTACATTTCAGTCCTAACACAGCTTCTTGTTACCATGGGAACCAATGCTTCGTGGACTCTCTCTCTCTCTAACTCACTTCATAGTATTTCACGTTCTTCCATGGGATAGCAGCGCCAGCCGAATGACGTCAAATGAATAGCCAGCTCCAATTGGTCCGAAAACTACTGTAGCCATCCGATGACGTGCAGCTTTTGGCTCCATGCCTGGTTCAATGATATGGCCTCCCGGGCGAGTGACGTCACCCCACCCACGCCGAACGCGCGAGTTTTATGTGGATATGTGTCGTCGTTAGAAATCGATCAGGGAGGGAGGAAATAATTTGAGGAGGGAATAAATAATTTGAGAAAGAGGGGATTCTGGATATTCTGTTATGGCACCTCCACACCATACCTTTAGCTTTCTATGTTTGAATAAAATGTCGTTTTGTTAATGATCAGCAGATACATAAGCGTATACACCGAATGGGTAGTGAGATGCGCTATTAAAAATAAAATAGCAAATACATACCTCTCATTGTCGTGAACGCCAAGAGACCAATATGTTTTGTCCTACAATAATTGCTCACACCATAGGATGTGATGGCAGGGAGTCGAACCGGAACAGGAACCGGAACCGATAACAGAAATTAACAGTTTTTTTAAGGAATCGGAACCGGAAACCTAAAAACAATATTCTAAAGAACTGGAACCGGAATTGGAACCTTTAAATAATTGTAGGTTCATAAAGGTTCTAAAAGGTTATTAAAGGTTCCTAGTTTTACAGAAATGTGTATATATATATATAATTTTGATAAGTTGCACACTTTTTTTTTCTTTCCTTAGCTTAATTTAATCTTGAAATGTTGTGTTTTCCCCTTTCTCAGTAAGTTCTGATATATATATTTTAGTTTACTTCTTTGTTTGAGACCTCTTTTCTAAGGTGATTAGAAAAGTGTTAATGACCCCTTAGCATTAGACACTAATGAATTTAGATTCCGGAGGAATGTCATGACTGTCACGTTGTTTTCTGTTTTCTCACTTTAATGTTTAAGCTAGAGGTTTAAGAAGATGTATTTAGCTTTGATAGACAGCAGATAATACCACATTCCTTGGAAGTTGGAATACATAAATTAAGAAATCATCTCTTTAGGACAAGCAGTCTAGGCCTGTTGTACTTAGTACTTCCTGAAAGTGAAAACTGATAATCTGGTGGTTGGTTGAACAGCCTATAATAGCGGGTAAAGGGAGATGGAGGGTGCCAAAATGCAAACTTTAAATTCTTTCACTCAAGTTTAAATTAGGAAGTAGCTCAGTGAATGTGTTCCTTGTGTACAGTGCGGAGGTGATTATTTTTGTTGTTAGTAAGTACAGTAGCTTCATGGCTTCTTTGGTGCTGACTGACAGTTCATAGATGACTTCTGACAGTCAACATTTAGGTATATACCTAAATTTTGACTGTCAGAAGTGACAGCTGCTAAACACATGTTTTTTGCATATCATATGGTTCGGCGTAGGGATACATAATTTAGTCTGGTAGCTTTTCAAAGCCGTCAGCTGTCAGCTGTGAGCTGTCAGTCAGCACCAAAGAAGCCATGGGGCTACTGTAGTTTAAACTTAAAATAATATTATTGATAGTGTACGTAAAGAAAACTCAGTTCGTAAGTTTTTTGACTACGAGTGAGATTGACGGTGACAGATCAAGATGCAAATTAGGAGGATACACTATTGTTATTAAGGTACGCTATAATATTTTTTAAATCTAGCAATACTTTTGATCCAGAGTATTATTTCCAAAGTGGTTTTCCACTTTCCTTCCACGCAACTGCGAATACACTTCCTCTAAATATAAAAAATATAGCCTTCCTTATTCATTAAAAAACTACTATAGAAATTAGTACATTAACGTAGCCCGAATGGATGGAAAAAGTTATGCTAATTTTTTTTATAGTAAAGAACCGGAACCTTTATAACGTTTGTTTGGAGAACAGGAACCGGAACCATAGCCGATACAAATTTCGGTTCGACTCCCTGTGTGATAGGACTCATTTCTAGGGCCGTTTCACACGATTACTTTCCACCACGCGGGCTCTCCACGTGAATAATCCATAATACCCTTCAATGCTATGTTTCGGCACATGACAGCCAGTAGAAGGAACATACACATAAGTTTATATTTTTAGGGGGATTCTACCCCCGGTGGCTCACGGATATTTAAAGCATACATGTTTGTTTGAATATAAAATACTTTTCAAAGAAATTGAAAGTTTTTTTTAAAACATAACAGGTTTCGCAGGGGACTGACACCTTAGTTCAGTCGGTCGCATGTCTGCCTATTGAGATAAGGGTCCCGGGTTTCATTCCCGACATGGCCGAAAATTTATCATTGATGAAAATATGGGTTTACCCTTTCACAGTGATAAATTAACGCCCTGTAACTGGACGCTGTGCCCGTTCTAGTCTTAAGTTAGATTATAAGGCATATGAAGCTACGACAGGCCTAACCAGCCGGTAGTGGAAAATATATGGCTTGAATAAAAAAACTGACTCAAGCCAAAGACCGGAAACAATAATAAATGTAAAAGTAAATAAAACAACAGATTTTGTAATTGCTACGAGTTTTATAAAGCTCCATTAAACTATCAGTACAGCCATTATGAAATAATATAAAAAATACTTTATTAATAATATTATGGTGTTTGGGGATGTTCCGTACCCTAAAAATAACTCTCCTTACGCAGGGACAGCCCGAGGTAAATTTTTCGCCCGAGCGGGATTGCTTTATAGCCCCCTATATAACCGGGGGATAATAGGAAGATATGAAGATTATCCCCGAAACTAACGTAGCCTGGTAATGGTATGAAAGTAATCCCTAAACCTAACGTAGCTTGAGCGTGATTGGAAGACTAATCCCCAATCCTAACAAAAATTGATTCCCAAGCCTCAAAACTCCTAGCCTAACATAAACTAGGCACGAAAGGAAAATAATCCCCAAACCTAGCAACTCCAAACCTAACTTATCATGGATATGATAGAAAAATATTCCCTAATCCTAACCAAAATTAATCTCCAAACCTTACAAACCCCAAACTAATATAACCTGTACAATGTACTTGATAGGAAAATAATACCCAAACCTAAAAACTTTTAACCCAACGTAGCCTAGACGTGATATGAAAATAATCCCCAAACCTAGCAACTCCATGGGTAACGAAGCCTACGCTGGATGGGAAAAAAATCCTAAGCCTAACATAAAATAGTCCTTAAACATAAAATAATCCTTAAGCCTAAAGTAATTCTCAAACCTAACATCACCTAGGCACGATAGGAAAATAATCCCCAAAACTAACAAAAAATAGTCCCCATACATCACAACTATAAACCTAACATAATCTGGGCATAATAGTAAAATAATACCCAAACCTAAAAACTTCTAACCTAACGTAGCTTGGGCGTGATATGAAAATAGTTCCCAAACCTCACATGACCTGGGAATGATAGGTAAATAATCCCGAAACTGTTAAATGGGTGGCTTAACCCGTGGACTCTTTATTATGTCGTGACCCTCAAAGGGGCCGTTTTATGTACTGTAATATTTCTTTGTTGCACAAACTTCTCCCGTGTTAAGACCTACATCTTGTGTTGTTAGAATATTCAGGGCCTTCTGCCCTTAGTAGCCGTATCATTGTGGAATGGACGTGTCCCTTGAAGGTCTGAATCTGTCTGTAGTCTTTATAGTGTGTAATTTGTGACTACGTTAGGATTATCTATATTATTTTATGTAATTACCCTCCTCGATAAGAGCTTAGGGGTCCCGGGTTCGATTCCCGGCTTGTACCTAGAGTATTTTTCCAAAAAGGGGAATTATCCCAACTATCACCAGGGTTTGGTTAATTTCCACTGGTTACTCACCATCACACTCACTTTCACCATTACCTCATCTCATCGGGACATGGAAAGAGCCTCCACGGAAAGGATGTACGATTAGTACATTCGGGCGTCTTCTGGGCAACGGTACATTAGTACTGGCTAATCTTCCCATTACTGGGCTACGAATGATGTAGCCCAGACGCGTAATATTATATTATTGTATTATGTAATCACCATATAACTTAAGCAATAGTTTTGGATACTCTTACTTAGGACTAGATTAGTGATTAGTATGGGGATTTGGGATTAGGACTGTTTTGGTTCTATTATTTGGTAAGGCCTGATGGCCTTGATTGTTTCTCTGGGTCCTTTCCTTATTGTTTCAGAAAATATATTTTTATATCTTTTAATCTGACTGTGTATAACAGTAAATTTATTTCTATTGAAAACAATATTTTGTCTTATTGTTTTGATATTTTCTTTCATGTTACTTGGTCGAACAGTGTTGGCTCCACCAGGTAACAGAATATTGGTATAATATAGATATAGGTATGGTATGGCATGACATGGCAAAGGTAGGGAATTGGTAACGTATTATTATAGTATTGATATAGGTAGTAGAACTATTGGTATGTAGAGTATTGGTATGGAATAGTAGTAATAATAATAATAATAATAATAATAATAATAATAATAATAATAATAATAANTATGGAATAGTAGTAGTAATAATAATAATAATAATAATAATAATAATAATAATAATAATAATAATAATAATAATAATAATAATAATAATCTACTTTAATGGTATCTACCACCTTTTATTACACTATCACGCGCGCGCGCGCACACACATACACCAAAAGCTGTCATCGCTTCTCACACTCCTCAATTTCGTGACTGAGCTTTCACGCGCAGATTATTTGCAAGTTTTATCTTGAAACATATCTTTGGTTAAGTAATACCACAAAAGAGAAGCTGAAACAGTGAAGGAATTTGAGCAGTGATAGGAATTGTGCAGAGGAATAAATAAAATTGAATTGTCTTGTGAACGATTGGTGAAATTTTTATTATAATTGAGTGAGCGTATAAGGTATAATTGAGTGAGCGTATAAGGTAGAGTTGGTATTTATTTAAGTCGTAGCCAAGATGGTCTCTTATGATGGAACTTATATTATGGGGAAATATGGTCACGTTAAATATAAATCTAGCACATGTGGTTTGGATTTAATATTCAATGGTATTAATACTTCAGCTGCTTAAGTGAGTGTTTGGCAAAAACAAAACAAAAAACAAAACACCTTTTTTTACATTCTTGTTTGACATGATTATTCCATGTTATTTTTCCATTTATATGTAAACCAAGTTTATTAGATTCCAACACGAATAAAATCGGACTATTATTTAAATTTATCTGTTGTATTGATACAAAATTCAATGAGAATAGGAATATTTTTGACCCTATAGTAATAGATTGAGATTCTTTAGGATTTGCATTAAATCATTTTACAGTGGCCTATCATGTGTTGCACTTAGGTCAGCATTCATATTATCCAGGGCACTATCAATATGATAAAGGGAATATGATAAATAAAGCTGGAAAACATTGGCATGTAGATGATATTGAGAATGTTTCAAACAACTTGGGAGAGCATTTTTAATACTGAGAAAAGGAGTAGACCAACGACCAAACCTTATGGCACTCCATATGTCACTGAACGCCATGTTGATCTATCATAACACATTGCTGGCGGTCATCCATTGAGTCGAACCTACTGAAAAATGAAAGTTTGCTGGTAATTTAGCAAGAATAATATCGGGGTTAATGGTGTCAAAAGCTTTGCTAAAGTCCAAGATTGCCAACAGCGTCAGCATCCTTCTATCCATGGCATGTCTTATATCATCAGCTAACATTTATGAGTGCTGTAGCCTAGTTGTTATGTGATGTGGTTGAAACCAATTTGGTATTTGTTTAGTAGCTTGTGATTATTTACGAATTATATATTTGTCTGTGCACGATGTATTCAAAGGCTTTTGAAAGCGACGGAAGTATGCTTATAGCCTATAATCTGTTAGGGAAGAGGTTGGCAAAGGGTTTTTTGGGATAGGCCTCACTACTTCATATTTCCACATAGAGGGAAGAATTCCTTCTTGCAGAGAATGATTAAAAATATCTCCTATAGAGTTTAAAACACGAAAAAGTATTTTTTTTATAAATGTGATTGGAATTTGGTCATTTACTTGTGTATTTGTTTTGATTCACTTAATTGACTGTACAACGTCTGCTAGTGTATTGTTTGAAAGTTGAATTTTTCATGATTTGAGAACTGATACAATAAATTAGTTAGGGTCCTATATTTTTTGATAGGATCAATTAAATTTGAAGTATTCACAAACTGAGAACTAAGATCGTCAGATGATATGGGTATTTAGTGTTACCATTACGTTTGTATCCAACACCTATTGTTTTAAGTCATTTCATAAGCATTTAGGTGAGGAGCTATGTGATAAGTTATGTATATATTGAAGTTTTTATGTGTATATTGAAGTTTAACCTTGCGAAGGTTATGCTAATGTGAACATCGATTTTTAAGTAATCTATATTTCTCAAATAGTGCATACGTCATGTCGAGTTTGTTCTTACATACTGGTTCAAACTGCCTAAAGGCAGCATTCCAGTGGGACATCAGTGCTAATATAGTTTGAGTCAACCAAGGGGCGGGTGGTTGGGTGACCCATTTTGTTTGGATAGGAGCTTGTCTGTCAAACAGTTAAATTATAGTTTCATTCAAACAATTCACTTTTCCATCAACATTATTAAGAGCTAGTATATTTTGCCAAGAAATGGATGGGACATATTTAATTCGAGAATTCTCTTCCAAATGTTTGAGGTTTCCAACTTTAATAAGCTTAGGTTGAAATCTAGGAATGTTGAAAGAATAAAATATAAATATTAAGCCATGATGTGAAAGGCCTAATGCATCAATCTGTCTGTGATTTAGTACTTTGTCTGGATTAGAGGTAACAATAATGTCGAACCATGTATGTGAGCTAGGAATATGATGTGTTACGTCAAGTGTGTACATATAGTTAGATTACATGATGCCATTCTGTCAACAAGTTTAGATTTATTGGGCTAGTATGAAAACAGATTTGTGTTTAAATCTCTCCATGATCACTATATGGTTGTAGTTAACAACATGAATGACTATTTCACTTTCAAATGTGGTCAAATTTCTAGCTTTAGGTGGTTTATAAACTACGACCAGCTACATTTATTTGTGTCTGTATAAATGTATGTATCTAAAATAATAAGCTCTATGGAGGCACTATAAGGGCAGGAGAAGAAGATAATAGGCTACATTGTAGTTTACATCTCTTTGAACATATTATTACCATTCCCACACCTCTTTTCTGTTCGCGATCGTTTCTAATAAGATTATAAACTCGTTAGTGGACAAGTAAATTAATAAGGGAGGAGACAAGCCGTGATTCCAAAGTAACATGAAAGTAATAAGTTGCAAAAATATTCTGGAATTCATAATCATGCGCAGGTAAAGATTGTGCATTCACGTGTGGGAGTTGTAAGGTTCAAGGGTGGAAGGAAAGAAAGCTCTTCAACAAATTAGCTCGTTGTAAGGAGACAAACAGTGGGTAAGGAGGGGGGAGGCTCGGTGTCACAGGTTAGGAGTGAACATAGATCTTGGAGGTGGGCGTATAGTGGGAGTTAGTGTCACCAGCGTTTGAGTTGTATCATATTAGGAATAAATAAAATAAAATAATCCCAAAACTCACCCATGAAACCGAGTAAATGCAGGGACGCACACACACGCACACAAATATACAGATTAAATTTATGTAGTATATAGTAAGAATAAACTATATGATTAGTAATAATAAAAATAGTGAAAATAAAATGAAATGAATAGCACAGGTAAAAAATTAAGAGGGTCTCAAACATCCACACGCCACAGCAAGACAATGATTACATAATTATTAGTTAAATGTTTAGTCAGGTGTTCATGCATAGGCTTATCTTGTAAAGCTCACAAATTGTATAGATTTCCTATTTGAAGAAATGTATTGCTGTACACATGCTACACCTGTACACCTTGATCCTCCAGGATAGCTATTCTACCATTCTGTGTCCAGGATTGCCGAATTCCATATTTATCCCTCACTGCCTTGGGGAATTGTTGTCTCACGGACGTGAGTGGCTCTGTTATGATAATGGAGATGTTCTTGAGAGTTTTACTTGCGTTTGAAACAAGTAAGCGAGGCTGGGAGCTTATGAATTTAATTATGAGTGGCCTTTTCCCCTCCATCAGAGCCTCTGCAGATGTTCTCTTCGGCTCGCATACCCAGTGACATCTGTTGATAACATAAGACTCAATCTTAACACTGAGACTTGTCTCAAACTTCATCAAAACTTCAGTCCTCACGTCCTCGCCTGGCTTATTTGCCATTCCATAACAGCTAATCGTTTCTTCGTTCCAAAAGTTTAGTCTCTCCAATATTTACCATGGACCCAAGACTGCATATTGTAGCGTTCACAGTTGCTTCAAACGTTTCAAATCTTTTGATCACACTTCATAGTTGGCAACATTTGATTGTAGAACAGAGGTTATGCACAAAAAATCAACATCGCCAACATTTTACTAAAGTTTTAAATAAATTAAATGAAAAACACTTGGTGGACTTAATAACTTTTGGCGATTTGAAATATAACTAAGATAAGTAAATATTAATACTAATGAATGTAATTTTGATATTCATTCCGGAGCCGTTACAGACATGTTCTACCCAATTTCCACCATATTGAATAATTATTGGTATGGGTCTGGTATGGTATTTGTATGGTAGAATATTGGTATGGTATTGTGTAGATGTTGATATGGTGCGGTATAGGTATGATGACATAAAGGAGGTAATAGAGGGAGGTTAAGTGCACCAACATTTGTACCATTTAATACTCACAAAGGGTGAATGGAAATGTGAGTCTTGTACTGGGCATGTAATGGGCGTGTGGGAGGAAGATGTTGGTAGGAATGATACCATTCAATTATTTTGTGACGGTATGCACGACGTAATGGGGGATAAAGTAAATAATTAAATTCACCCATTAATATTTATATCATGCCAAAAATATAACCCGGGACCCCTTTTACATTAGGAAAACATGCCGTACTTACGCCATGGAATAATTAGAATCTTGACCACTGTCACAGTAACGGTTTGGAGGAGAGAAGGGAGAATCGAGTGGGAGGATAGTGGGGGCTGGGGCACATGGAGTCCAGTATGTAGGCGAAGATGAGAGAGGGGAACTGATCAAGCCTGTCCTGACATGACTGAACGTTGGCTGCCGTTGATACGCCAAGATAATTAGCGCCTGTGAAGTTGGCAGCCTTTGAATCACCAGGGTAATTAGTTGTTGCGAGGTTGGCGTATTTGATACGCCAGGGTAATTAGTGGTCGTGAGGCTGGTATAACTGGCCATTGCCATGGTAACTATGTTAAAAGTTGGTAGAGGACGCCATTTTCCTCCGTTTTATGGTCCAGACACTTCTTACTGTCACTACTTGCTCTCCTGCGTGGCAAATATCATGACAACAGATGCCGGACACGTTGAAGGTGGTAGGGATGACGTATATGAGCTGAGAGTGTCTTCCATAAGACTGTGGGTGAAATTTCTAGCTTAGAACCAGATCTTCGGGTACTTATTGACAGATTTTGGTCAAAATGATGCAGTATGGTGGCTTTTATTCTTTAGCGGTGAAAAACTCCATCAGCTTAGGGCATCATATTAAATGACCCAGTTTCTTTCCTTCAGTTACAATATCGGCATATTATCTATTAAAATGCGTATGAAGCATTATTGTTAACGAAACAAACTGGACATAATAACGATTATTAGATACAATTAAACCGAGTTTTGGTTACGGTGCACACAAAAGCCTGTTGATGAGGTTCGATATTCAAAACAAAGACATTTGACTGTGATTAGCTCCTAAAGTAGTCAACAATTAGTTATTGTTAAAATGCCAACTTAAAGGAAATTTAATGATGCATCAATTCCAAATAATTTTTAAAAATTTTGTATTTTGAAATTTATTTAATGTTTGTATAATATTTTTTTCGATGTCTTTCACATATCTCATTAGAAGTTTCATACGGATTCTTTTTAAACAATTCAAAAGATTGAAACAAACGAGGGGTATTTTAGTGATAATTTAGTGCTGAACAACTTTTAAACTAAGACTTTTTTAAATAAGAATACAATTTTTAGTGTTATTTCACTTTATATCTAGAAAAACTTGTTTTTATTTAGTTTTTTGCTGTTTGTTTGAAAAGAGAAAGAATAGGAGCTAATTTCAAAAGGGAATTTTGAGCTAATTTTTGATTCCGCTACCAGTTTGCAAAGTTTGGTTGTTTAATCCTGGAACAACCTGTACATAGAGAATAAATTAACAATTTTTTTTATAAGAGCCCCAACTAAAATATTATTGATGTATGATGTATTTTAGATTTTTAATCTGTCAGTTATTTGGATAGAATCGTTAGATCATGTAAATGCACTAAGTGAATGCATTAATTCTTACATACTATTTCCACGTGTGTGAATATATTTTTTTATATGGTGTTTTATCTAAAATGTATTAATAGTGGAATTACTTGTTGGTATTATGAATATGTGAACAAATATAAAGTTCCTGGGAATATTTTTTATTTGATTTAATTTCACAAATTTAAATGGAAAACCAATATAACAGCTTATCTGTCCTACCTAGGTATTTGCACAAACTATTTCCAATTAAGTCGAAAAAAAATTTCAGATGGCGTTTTATCGAAAAGTGAGATAATTGCTTGCTGTATTGGGTGTAAATATACAGAGCTATATTATTATTGGTTACATTGTCAAGTTTCACAACTTTCAATGGCATAACACTATAACGTAAGATTTTGCATCTCTTTTAGAAGTAAATGAAATGTGTTCCGAAGGAAATTACTATTTTTAAGACTTTTTCCCCCCAGGAATATTGAAATTCTTAATGTTTTAGTGTGAATATACATGATTGATACGTTAAAGTTCAAATAAATCTTACATTTTCTTCCTCATTACAAAAACTACTTGCCAATTTTTCTAATGGTATTGATAAAATGCTTGTCAAAAATTGAATAGATGGTTTTATTTGAAAAAAAGAAGTCTGAAAACATTATTTGTAGTATCATACAACTGAAACAAAAGCCTGAAATATGTAATATTCTAACCCCCATGGTTTATTCAGCCACCATAGAAGATTTTAATATATCGTATATCCTAAATAAAGGAAAAGCATTTAAAATACAATATGTTGACCACATTTCCACGTTTGAATGTGAATACCGTTCAAGTAACTAGTTCTCTTGGGTGTCGATATGTGGGAGAAATAGCTCTGGAATGGCATACAGACACTATATGGATTATATATATATATATATATATATATATGTAGATTTTCTTGTAAAAATTTCTGTGATTTACTTGAAAAAACCCACGCCATTTCTGTTTTAAAGAATACAATCACTAAGTTTGTAAAAATACTTTGGGTTTACAGAATTTTAGTTCTAATGTTCAATTCCAGTGGTTCTCAAACTTATTAGTCACGTGGACCCTCTAACCAGGTGACAGCTGATTCGCGGAACCCTTGATGTAGTATAAATGATTAAAAGAATGTTAAACATAAATTTATAGTATATTATAGGGATAAATTAGGCATAATATATTTTAATGTAAATATAATTACAATAAAAATGAATTTTTTAAAATTATATTTGTTCATTTTTATATAATAATAATAATAATGTTTTTTTAACGAAGGCTAAAAGATTTACAGAAAAAATATAATGTGTATTGTATTTGTACATTTATAATCACTGATGAGGATTCGAACTGCTCTTGGGACTTAAAAATATTATTGAAATATGGAGAAATTTTAGTGACCATCTCATTTAAGGCCGACTAAACATTAAGACGACTTCATTTCACATTTTTATAACACAAAGAACAGAAAAGGCTTGCTATCACAAATAAGTTGTTTGAAAAGTCATAAAATGTTTCACTACTTTTTCTAAAAGTTCTTTGAACTTACATAAAAGTGAATTTCCAAATGATCCTCTCGAGGATGTAGGCACAAGGGGCGTGGCCAACCTCCCCACCTTTCGGCCTCAGTTTCTGCCCGGGCTTTTGTATATGAAGACATCTCCAATGTATTAAGTATATAGCTGAGTTTTAACCTTTTATGTAAAATTTTATAAGATCTAAGAATGTATAAAGGTATGTTACGAATTCTCTGGATGATCTCGTGGACCCCCTGGATGAGTCTCGGAGACTCTTGGGGGTCCACGTACCCCACTTAAGAATCTCTGTTCTATTCCATGAAGGACCTAGGGCTCTAGGTCCTGTATTAATTTATTATTTTAAATAACCCTTATAAGCTACGCTATGATTTGGTATTTAGCATTTTAATTTTGGTATATTTAGTTAATTTAATGGACAAATCATATAATTATACATAATGAATAATATGTTTAAAATAATAAATATGCATTATTTTAATAAACATTGTGTTTGTATTTTGTGGATCAAAATCTAGAGTTGTTTGAAACTAAAGAGTGTTCCTAAACTGATTGTTATGAACTAGAGTATATTTGACACCCCCCCCTCACGGCCTCCCACACGAAACACTAGATGTCGCGGACGTAAATACGTAACTAGTTCAGTTTATTTTCGTTCGACCACTCACTGCACAGCGCTGCTCTCTGTGAGACGGCAAGTAAACTACTTACTACGTTAACCCTTGTTGTGTAGACTACACATTGATGCCATGGAGCTAGCGAGTTGCATAGAGCACAAGGGGCGAGTGAGAAATACCTGACAAAACAGTCGTGTGCGTGGGGGTAGTTAGGGATTCATTCTAAGATAACATTAAATAATGGGTGCTGATATTATGAATCCGGGGTTCAGTGTGCTTGATCGCGATAAGTGAGCAATAAAAGGTGCTAAATGTGAATGTGAACGAGTGGTGTAGCTATGGCTGGAGAGAAGAGCTGTCTCATCTACAACAGTAGAATTATTGAAGTGGATGTTGTTACTTCCAAATTTGTATTTAGGATACCTCACTGGTTTGAAAGATTACCATCGCAATGAACCAGGTAACATACATTAATGTACCAGTTAATTTCTTTGTAAAAGACTCTAGGGATGAATGGAGGCGTTTTCCCCTTCCTACACCCCCTCCCACAATGACGTATATAGGGGTAGTTTGAAAATTGCGTCAGCTATAATCATAAATTACTTTTAAACTATCAGAATTTGATAATCCTTTTTACGTTTTGATTAGATTTAGGGAAATGTAATATAAATATAGTTATTTTAAACCATTTCAACTAAATTGGCAAATTGACAATGTGTGATTGTCTGAATCTTTATTCTTGTAACATGTTTTAAAAAAATCCATAAACGCAATCTAGTATTGTGTGACACTACATACATTCTAAACAAATAACTATGTTCATACGGCATTTCATGTTATTAAAAAACACCCTGTGGACTACACAACCTATGATGATAAGTTAAAAGATGATTTTACTATTACAGTCATTTTATATCCCATGTTCTTTTAAGATTTTATAATTATTTTTTTTCATTTTGTTGTTTTCAGTCATCCTTTAATTCAACAAAATTTATAAAAAGTCTATAAATGGCTGACTATCAAACACATATATATATAATATTATCTAGATGCCTCAAAATTTGATGAATATGACAACTTGGCCATAAATTAACTTAACACACACCAACATATATATATATATATATGATTAATGATATAGGTTAGTTAGAATAAAAAAGTAATCTCAAACTTATAAATGAAACAATAATCTAAAAAAACTGTATTCCATATCTTATTAACAGTCCAAATTACATTGAATAAATTAAATTTACCATCTTGTGAAATAAATATGTTATTGCAACTTCAAGTTTATTCTAAACCATTTCATTAACTTAGGTCTATTGAGATAATAGTCTATCCCTTTCTTAACTACGCGCACTTAATCTATGTTGATAATTTTTCTTCATCATTTTATACATTGATTGTCATTTAAAATACTCATTTTCTTTACAGAAAATTTAAGAATAACTATTTATTTAAATATGGTATTAACATTTATAACTTATTTGTTTATCTGTTTTGACTTATTGTTGGGTCTCTTTTTGTAAATGTTATTTTCTATTATTATATTTCATGGTTTATCCTTAAGTGGTCTTCAATATACATAGCCTATAATCAGCAAATTATATTTTATGTCTTGGTATAACTTTATGAACGAATAATTGAATGTTTAACTTACTTTAAATAAATTACATATTACAGCCAAAGACGATACATTAGTTGTCTTTCTTTAGGACACATACACATTTTTAGTTCCGTTTGGCTGCCTTTTCGAAAAGTTTGTCTACAGTTTTAAAATAGTTTGGCTAGTTTGATCAATAGATAGGCTTGTTAAAACATAGCATAAAACCATGTATTCATTGCTTACAGAGTTTATATGTGTTTATCAGAGGGAAAAAAGATAGAATCAACTTATTTTATAACCTAATTAATTATTTTCAAATAAATTAAAAGGACGTTTAAAGTTTACTTCCTCTCCCGCCCCCCCTCCTCCGCCCAATGAACTGGAATATTATATTCACGAAATAAGCACTTCTTTAAGTTCTTTAATCCTAATTAATTAATATTGGATCTTTATGATTTGCAAAATCGACAAGATTGTATATTTTACTCTTTATAAGTAACATATTATAGTAGTTGATGATGATACAAACTATTCGAAATGAGCTACTTAAATATTTTTACTAAAATTTTGATTTGAACAGAAATACTAAAAGGCTTAGTACGAAAGATTAACACCAGAATAGTCTAATCATCAATATTATTTTTGTGTAAAACATCTTACTGATCGTTCAGGTCGGGGGCGTCGCGCTGGGATGGGGGGTGGTGGGCAAATCTTGAAAGATGTGAATTTTATGGAGAGTCGAGATCTTGAGTTGGGAAATTCTAGAATTACTCTGTACCACAGTACTTTCGACAATGAAAGGTCTTTACTGCAGACATGTACAGAACATTTTTAAATGTCACAACTGTTGATCCCAACTCTTCACAAGTTCCCAACTTCATAACTCATCAAACTTTGAAAGGAGATACCTTCAATAGTAGATTGTATCGAAAGCTTAGTTAATCAAGTTGGCTAGTAGCACAGTTTTCATTGTCTACTATTTTTAAGGCTACTACTAGCCTAATAGATACCAGTAGCCTTAAAAAGGTGATAGGTAATGTTTTAAGTTGATCACTTGATACAGCCTGGAGTTTTTATGAGCCGAAACTTGTTAATTTTCCTGTATACAATGATGATGAATGTCAAAACCACACTGGTAACTTGAAAAAACCCATCTTTTACAATTTCAAAAATACAGATGACTAAAACCTCGATTCAGGGCCTAAATATCACCTCAAATTTTACAATTTTCTTGTGGAAGAACCCCCTTAACCCCCTTTTAACTGGCATGTATTTCATACCNCCCCCCCCCCCAAAAGATATATATTTCTTGCGACGCTCCTGATTCAGGCTATTCATTAATATATTTACACAAATTTATTATTGAGGCGGAAGATATAATGTATAGGAATGTACGCAAATTTTCATGTAGAAAGAGTAGATCAATATCTAGTGCATACAATCGGTATTCAAACCCTTATATCCAAGTCACAAGCATTTTGTTCATTGTGAGATTAAGCGTTTAGAGCATGTGACTTCTGATGGTGGTTTTGACTAAATTCAAAACATATATTAAATCTATATTTTGTCATTAATTTGAATCTTTTTAGTGACATCAATATCAACCAAATTAGAGGATTTCAACTCTTGAATAGTACATATTTATTATGGTTGAGCTTCTACGGTAATTAAAACCAATCTGATACAATTATAATACAGTAATGCTTCTAAGAGAAGTAATCGTACTAAACGAATAAATCGATATGTACTATGAAATTTTTATAAAGTACACTCCGTTAGCCATAAAAGGTAGCAATCTTACCTTGACTATGGCCTTATCTTATATTATCTTATATTATCTTATAAAATTCTTAGTGTAACCATGAAATATAGGCTTACCACCTTTCGGGGTGAACTAATAGAACATATTATTCATTAAAAAAATCACACAGTTCAATCAATTTTAGTTTAATTCTGAAATCTTCTATTTTTTTATATTCTCGCTACTTTACGGGTAGAGAAAGTATTGTGATTGTCAAAAAATCTAACTCGAGATTTTGATGAATTTTGACGTTTAATGAGCCCCCTAATCCGAAAAAGTAGTTATTGCATTTCCGTCTGTCTGTACCTCGTAGTAGAATCTAAACTATTTTACCGATCGGGCTAAAACTTGGTATTTGGGGTTTTCATAGGGTTGCCCCGAGGGATTTTTGGAATTGTATATCTAGCCCTAAAATTAAGGGTAGTTTCCTTAAGGGCGAAAAAAGAAAAAGTTGATTTTATCAACATCGGATCTAGCGATTTTGATTAAATTAAATTTTTAACCAATGATCAATATTACAAACAAAATCGCTACTCTTAATTTTTCGTCAAAATTAATTTAAGGGTTCCAATATGACGTGTAATTATTTTTAGGGAAGTTTTATTGTAAAATGAAATGTGTTACTACGTTTACTATTTCTGGGATAGAATAGCCGAATATATACGTTTTTAAAGTTACTAAAATATTTTAAATCTCTCAAATCGTAATAAAAAGTTTAGCTTTATTTTTAGTTGGCATGCAGCTAGAAGAACTATATCATCATAAAATTAAAATGTTACTTATTTTATGTTTATGCTAACATTAAAGTAACTAACGAATTAATTTAAAGAGTACAATTGAGCAAGGTATTTTAATGGAAATGTACAAGTATTAACATGTTAATAGGATGGAAACACAATAATTAAAATAGCATTTTATAAAACCATCCTCAGTGCATCCATAAGAGATTTGAGTCATCTTAACTACCAACAATGGTCAACTTCAATGCTATTCTAATGACTAGGCAACCACTACCGGTTTCATTAAAATTAAATTGAATTACCATTTCCATTAAGTGTTAACCTTATTGGGGCCAATTTTTGGAACGTTTAAATAAAAATTTAGTCAAATTTGGCATATACATAATCCTTTTATTTGTATTGAATAATATTATATTTACTGTGGTCATTATTTCTAGGTCAAGAGTACTTAAGTATTTAAATAATTAAAAAAATATTGTTTTGGCTCACACATCTTGTATTGAATAAATTAAAAATTAGTAGCCCAAGTGGACGAAAATGTGCACCTTGAAACCGGTATTTTGAAATTTGTATTTGATTTTTTTTAAATTAGTTGAAAAGTGGGTCGGAAGAAATAAAATCAAGACTTTTTTTTATGTCTGTTTGAAGTAAAGAAAAGCGTTGCCCATGGTAACCGCGCACTGGATTGCGTGGTTACCACGGGCAACGCCGGGTACTTCTGCTAATAATAAATAATTGGCTGTTAACGAGTTAAAACAAATGAATGTTGCATAAACAATTTACAGTTTAGAAAAGGAATGATTAATTTTCAAAGCTTCTAGCATAACTCGATACGCTATTTTGAATCCACCATATTAAAAATTCATATTTTGGACTTTTATATAGAACATTATCTTAAAACTTATCGGCATGCCAAATTTTAGTTTTTTTTTTAATGTTTAGAAGTGTTCGAGTAATTTATGTGGACAGACATACTGTGAGTTCATTTGAAAATTTTCCGCCAAAATATCTAGAAAACAATGCACCGTTTAAAAATAAGTTGGAAACAAAAGTAGAGTGGTGAGGTTGTTGTGACCTTGAGTGACGTTGCTAAGGTCACGTTAAGGTCACTTGGATTTTTCTAAATGAGACTCTTTATTTTTTATTGCATATTCTTGTAGCTTACGTCATGGCATTTTCAAAATAGTGGTGTCGTGTCATTTTTCAAATAAATTATCATGAGATGCGAGCCTCCCAAGCTGTAGCATCGCCAGCGCCGGGTGCATCATTAGAATTATTCATACAATACCCGGGAAGGTAGTGTGTATGTGTGTGTGTGTGCGCGTGTTCTCCAATTTGAGATAACAAATTATCCAACCCTTTTTTGTAATACTTTCACCATGCCCTTGTTATTCTATTTTTTAATTCTGTGATATTTGCTGGTATTGTCTCGTAAATAATAAATTTTAAATATTCCCATGAATATAAAATATAGTGGCGTTAAATTAGGGGACCTTTCTGACCACTCAATTGGTCCTCTTCTGCTATGAGGAGGAGGGGGGGGGGACGCTCCCTCTAGCTGAAAATTTAAAATATCTTCATCAAGCTTCATGTTTCCATGTTCGTCTAATTGATTTACTAAGGCTATGAGAGGATGAATAGTTTCTTCAAGCATTTCCAAGTATTTTTAGCTTGTCAAATTACCGTAAATAGACATCGGACCGATAAAGGTATCACCTAATATATCAGCCCACACATTAATTTTTTTTTTTGCCATTTAGTATGTCCTTAAGTAAAAATACGAGGATTTTAATCACTTCAATGACGACAGCTGTTGTGTTTAAGAAAAAGACGAACTCATCGGAAAAGCAGATACATTCTAGTAACATTGGATTTGCATTCAAATTTCCACATGAGATATTTCATTGAACACTGTAGGCTCAGTCCGTTTTTTTGTTTGCAACATATCCAGTTTCTTTGGATTTTAAAACAAGATCCAAAACATAAGTATGCAATACGTTTTTATCTTGCTATCTTTGGTTGAAAGCTGCTGCCATCCTTTGACCACATACAGAACCATTTATTCTGTTCTCTCTTCCAAACTGTAAACCATTTTTCAAATTCAGTACTTCAGATGTTCACAACAGAACGTAAACAAGGCAACTAATGGATTTGTAATTGGCATCGTTAGTAAATACAATGTTTTGTTTACGTTCTTGAAGAACTAATTTTCTCTGCAAATACAGCTAAATACACATACACTTCTATTATTTTAATGGCGCATCCGGCGCTGCTGAAACTTGTGAGGCTCGCATCTCACGGCAATTTACTTGAAAAAGCTTGACACCACCATTTAAAAATGCCACAAAATGAGCTATAAAAATAGGCAATAAAAATAGGGAGTCTTATTAACAAAAATCAAAGTGACCTTAACGTGATCTTAGTAACGTCATCCAAGGTCATACAAACCCATCCACCTTACTTCCCCTTCAAAACCAAACAATTTTTGTTTCAATTCTTGTTTTCAACAATGCATTGTTTTCGAGATATTTAAGTGGAAAGTTTTCAAATGAACACACGGTATATCAAAAATAAATTAAATTAGGATGTTCAACATCCAGCTGAAATCAATATATAATTTGTTTTTACTATATGAAAATAATCATGACAATCCTAAGCAAAATATGTCGACCAATGAATTTTAAAAACAATCTTTGAAACGAAACATTAATCAGTCCATAAACAACACAAATACATAATGTGTCCATAAAATGAACACAATTAATAGAAAACGCAATATCTGCCTAAGAACGATCGTAAGATAGGAGAAAATAAACTATCTGTATTGTTAAAACAAATATATTAAAAAAAAAAGCTTCACACTTTAGCAAAGTGCATGAAATAAAATGCTGTTAAATAGATAGATTGGTCCTAGATGCAATTACCTACCCCATTCCAATTTTTTACTACAGAAAAAATTGAGTTTTTCTAATAGTTTGGATTCAATTTTCATTATTATATGATTATTGGAATGGTCTTTGAATTTTACATGATTGTAAATATGCCAATTTTCAACTACACTTAGATGTGTTTTGTGTATTCGTTTTTGAGTTTCCAGCCACTTTTCCCTCTTACTTTAAAAATCTCAGTTATGAAATTAAAAACTTTCAAATTTCTTTTTAGCTACCTAGGGTAGGCCATCGACCTTCCTGAGAAGTTAAAATTTTCTACCACACCAAAAAGTATTGTTTTATTAGGCTTTGGGAATTTCCATCCTCCAATTTTCCAGCCTACTCCCCCCCCCCTTCCAATCTACTGACCCTTCTTTTGAAATTTTATATGTTCAGACGCTTATGGTTATAAGGTTGTCCCTATATATATTTAGAAATATTTCAATATTATACCATACGAAGAGGGTTTTATTCTATTGGCTTAGGATATTTTTGATGACTGGGAGATCAGGGTTTGAATCTGGGTCGGGTGTGCTGACGGTAATTTTTTTCTTAATGGTTCTCTACTTTTACTCCACAAAAACCTGCCTCGGTGGCGTAGTTGGCTAACGCGCTACTCGTGTTGAGCCCGACTACCGAGGACGGGGAGATCGAGGTTCGAATCTCGGTCGGGTGAACTGGGGGAGGTTTTTCCTAAATGGTTTTCCACTCTCCTCACGCAAATGCGGGTTCACTCCCTCTATTCAACCTTCCCAATTCCTAATCCATTAGCGTAATTAGTACTTAAGCGTATAATCCGGACGGGTAGTAATACGCGGTGCTAAATAATAAATAAATACTCCACACAAATACGGGTGTACATCTTCTATAGGATAGTCTTCCTAATTCCTAAAACATTTGTGTAATTAATACATAAACGTATATCCCGAACGGGTAGTAAGACGCGGTGCTAAAAACAAACAAATAAACTTCATAGTCTTTATCAATCAGATCTTTAATTTCAAAAGAATGGCTATTGAGTGACATTTCATCCTCTTCATCAAACGTCACACGCACAGTAGCTAAACCAGCGGGCCGGAAACAGTTCAGTATAGTGGCTATTACTATACTCCTCCGTGCTTTGTCGTCAAAAGGTATAGCAGACAGCGATATAACCACCCTGTCTGTCTTTGCTTGCTGGAACCGCAGTATGAAACTTTAATCCAGTAGGTTGGGGCGCAGTGGTTGTCTGCATTCATTCTTTCGTCCCCTTTTCATTCATTATTTTAGTTTACTCTATATGCTATCAAAATAATAAATCTGGGAAAGAAAACAGTTATTTCAAGTCTTATGTTCATACATCAATGTAGGTTAGTTTTCAAAGAGTTACAATGTTAGAATGATAATTTTCCTTGGGAGTTTTTGGTTTTAAATTCCCAAACATCGAATTTGATGGTTTATAATAAAATTAATATTTTAATATACCCATATTGAAATGTATGTGTATTGGAACGAATTAATTAGGTTCGTTGTAGCTGAATGTTCACTACAACCGATTACACTAAATCCAGATTTGAGTAATAGTAAAATAAAACAACCAATAATGGAAGCCCAACCTTAGGTTTCTTTGATTCCTCATGTCTATTCCAAGTTTCAGCTTGCTATTTTTCTTGGTTGTGGAGATACCCGTGGGAGTAGTCATTCATTCTTGGGTGTAAAGCTAAATATACCGGTATAATACAAATAAGTTTAAAAAAATCTGTCCCAATATAAAGTTCCCCTAAGAGCATATGCTAATATATTCCCTTTCTATGTTTTCTGATTTTGGAGTAATCCACATATCTCATCGCGTGAATTAAGGCATCAAACTCAACAGGTTAAAGGTAATTAATTCGGGATGCACACCCCAATAATTCCTCAAGCACGTAAATCTACACCAAAGTAAGTATTTTTTCGTGGTTTTAGTGCTAACTGAAGTAGTGGTCAGGTGGTAGAAGATGTCAGGCTCACAAAAGTATATGTACTTTAATAAACGCTCAGTTTCACACTGCTATGTTTTTATTTGTTGAGAATGAAAATAAACAGATTTCTGGATTTTGAAGTAACCCACACAGGTAACTAAGCGGCCAAAGGTGTTTAGTTGAATTTCGAAATAAATAATATAGCTTAGACGTTTAAGTTACATCCATGCGAAATTTCAGCACAATCGGTATAGTGTCTTGGACGTGAAAGAGTGATATACTATGTCAAACCAACTTATATATTTATGTAATATAGATTGCTCAAACTGATTTGACAGCATTAGAATTAAATTTGCCTGTATGGGAATTGAAAATATGGCCATAGCTCAGGAAACTGATTTTTCTTTGCTTGAACAATCACATAGGAAGATTGGTTGGTCAGTTTCCCACAAGATGGCAGCAATAACTAAATTTCGAGGATTTTGTGACTTAGATTGTTATTTGCTTGTACCCTTCTAATTGTATAAAATTTAACATTTACTTAATTTTTACCTTTCCTCAGACACGCTATGGTGTAATTTACATAGACCTACTTCGGTGGCCGTATGGTATGAGGCGTCACTCTTGCAATAGACTAGACTGCCGATGACGGGGAGATCAGGGTTCAAATCCCGGTCGGGTGAACTGAGGTTTTTTTTCCCTAAATGGTTTGTCCCTCACCATTGTTGCAAATTTGGTCACACTTTCTATAGTTCAAACTTTCTCATCCCAAACTCATTGGCATAATAATTTAGTATACATTCGTATACTATCCGACACCTTAGCTCAGTCGGTAACGTGTCTGCCAACTGAGCTAAGGGTCCCGGCTTCGATTCCCAAGCATGGCCGAAAAATTGATCATTGGTGAAAATATGGGTTTACCCTTTCACATATATACATTATTATTGATCATATAAAATGATCCCCTGACACGAGTTTTGAACAAGATCATTAGAGCTATATAAAAAGTCTTACAAAAAACCAGTCATCAGTAAAATAATATTAAATGAATGTTTATATAAAAAACAGTAGATATACTAATCATTTACTGAGGGTGGTTTTTCTTAAATGTTTTCCCATTCTTTCTACATGCAAATACGGTTACATTTCCTTTAGATTCAACCTTCATCATTTCTAGCCCATTGGCATAATTAGTACATATTATGCGTATAAAGTATAACTTGAAAAGGTAGTAAGACACGGTTCTAAAAATATAAAATAAAGACACCCTTGAAGTCAAATTGACTGGAAACACAATATTTTAATGATATAGTAATTTATTTTTATTAAAATACAAGCCATCAGGTTGGGAGTACATTCGCGCAGAGCGAGGCGAGCTTTCTATTCTTGTGAAGTCCCCAATTTTTGTTTCAAGCTGTACCAACGTAAAGGGCAAACGTAAGCTAAAAGAGCGCATGCGCGCGAAGGAAGGGGAAGCTTCCATCAATTATATTTCTTATTTACCTCGCTTCCGAACAAGTGAATGGCTTGGTGGCGACACTGTCTAGTAGAAAAATAACATCGTCTGCTCAGCTAAACTTCTAAAAGAATTCTCAAATATCTTAAAATTTTCTGTTGTGAGCTTATCACAAAAATACTGTGTTAGAGAAAGATTAAATCTAGGGCTCTTTTCCTCATGCATAGCTCCACAAACATGCTTAAAAATACACTGTAAATGAGCTAATTTAATATATTCCCATTTTTTCTATTAATAAAACTCAAAATATAGTAGTATTAAGAAAAAACAAAATTAATTTTGACGTGAACTATATTTTTAAATAACGCATCACTGATTAGATATTGCGTTAGAGCTGAACATCTGCATGGCAGTTTCTTGCCTACCTTAACGTATCTTGATTCTTGACTTATGTTACCTTTAGATTTCCAAATCTCGTCAAAATTTATTTTAATTACTTTTCACATAACTAAGAGTAAGCTCTTAATTTCATAGTCATGAATAATAAACTTCAATTCATGCATTATTATGTACAGCACAAAAAGAAAAACAATATTTTTACTAATAACCAGCTGCATTACATTTTCCAAGAATTTAGTTTAAACAAATACTGTACATTATTTATTTTGTATGGTGACTAAAATATATATTTTAATAACATTTTTGATATTATATTATGATACTAGAATTGATTTAAATGACAGTTCTGGACAACTTTCTCCCATAAGATTAACAGTGCACCTCCACACAATTAGCATCGCACTTCCACACTGCGGAGTTGGCCCACTTTCTCCTACTCCAATGCCGTTATCCATCTGCCCCCGTAGTAGGTAGGGTGCATTACAACCCTACTTGAATTTTAGAATTCCCTCTCCTTCCAACTACCTAGGTCATTGAGTTTCCGCGATGACGTCACACTAGTATATTCAAAGTTTCATATTGTGCTATCGTGGGTATTCCCCCGTGACATCATTCTGGAGGTGCACTTTCTCCCATAGAAATATAGTTGCACCTTCACACTGGGGAGTTGGCTCACTTTTTCCCAGCCCCCGCTACTGTGCGCCGTCGCCGTCCACCGATGGCCATTCTATTTTTTGATTTAATTACTTAATTTTAATTCATTTATCGACACTATTTAATCTAATTTTTTAATTTATTCATACCTTGGTCCCGGCACAGATTTATCTGAAAGCCAAACCCTTCCTCCACCTCTGACAATACGTGTATTAATCATAACTTGTGAATGTGAGGAATGTCATGCCTCCACCGTGGTTCGGATCTCACGTTAAACTGTAGGTCCTCCATTTAATCTCACAATCACCCTACCATTACACATTAGCGTAAGTGCGTATAACAGGAACGGGTAGTAATATGCAGTGCTAATAATAATAATAATAATAATAATAATAAGAATAAGATTAAGAATACATTTATATGTACAGTATATTGAAAATTTAATTTTAATAGGTGGCATTGACGCACTTTCTCTTATAAGAATACTGTAGCACTAATCCTCCACACTGAGCGTAAGTGGCGGATCAGGAACAAATATTTTGGGAGTTTGGGGGTCTAGCAATGATATTTGAGCTTAGAGTTGATTATATATAGAAGTTACTCTATTAATTTGGAGAATGAAAAACTATTTTGAGTTTTTGTGGTTTTGATGAATAATTTAAAAATGATTAAAATTAAAATTTTATTTATGTTGACAATTTAATGTAATTGTAATTATTTTAAGTCCAAAATTTAAATAAATTATCTATTTGTCTACTAAAATTATTTAGTTTTAATTTTTTTGTAACAATTTATTTTAACTTATGAATTAAATTAATTAAACTTAATTTTAATTTTTTTAAATATATCTACAGTTTGATTATAATTTAGTTCTTATTTTTACTTTTATTGACAATCTCGCCAACGCCATGCTACCCCCGTGTTATATATAGTTACACTATTAATTTTGAGTATGATCAGCGACTTTGAGTTTTTATGGTTTTGATGAATAATTTTAAGAATATTAACCGCCATTTGAGATTTATCGAATATTTCATTTAATTATATATTTTATTGTTAAAATTGTTAAACACTTACAAAATAGTAGCTTCAATCCATACAAAGTTTTGTATAATATAGAATATATTAATAATATGTTCTACTCGTATAGTCGTTTAGTAAATCTTTTCTCAAGAGGCACTGTGAAGAAGTGAGTAACTTAACCTCCCACTAAAACTAGTTTTGACTATAAATAATTGTTATAAAGCTGTGCTGTCTCACCTGATTAAAACCCGTGATAGTGTTTGAGAGTCTGTTTTTATACACCTCGCAGATGCGATCAGCCCGGTCGCTAGTAGGGGTGACCGCGCGCCTTTCAATGGAGGGGAGAGTAATAGGTGCGCGCACCCTCTCCTTCATTGGTGGGGTCAAATGGGCTGCTGTGTTAGGGATGGCACGTGCAAGAGCATACTCAACCTCCTAGTAATGTGTAACGCCGTGGTTGTAACCAGCTGCTCCACTGTTGATTATTCGGGCTTGAGTTACGCAGGGTTGATGCTTCGTCATATGAAGGCACAGGTGCTGCCATTTGGGGACGCTCTCCTGGAGGTTCCTCTTCCGGTGGTGATAGTCTTCTGGTCGGTTCCCTCGTGGGTGAGTGGTGGAGTTGTTGTTCCCTATTGATTTTGTTTAAGCGTTCATTTGGGTAGTTAACCCCCTACCATTTTGGGGTAAACCCGGCGTGATACCCTGCTATGACATTGGAGAGGGGATGAATACGAAGTCACCATCCTAGAAGGGCTTGGTTTGGTGTCACGTGAGCTGAGCGTAGCTTTATTGGTACTTGGCCTTGTTAGACCGATACTGTATTTATTTTTCTCCTGGCGTTAGGCACGAGACTCCTTCCCTTCTTCTCAAGATTGGGATATGGTTCTCAAATCTCTTTTCCCCTGATCAGTGGTTCGTCCAATTCTAAGGTAGCTCACTGGGCCACAGTAAAGTAACATCCCTGTGGTCTCTTTCTTCCAGTTTTGGGGTTGAACAGAATCATGGGAAGGTGACGCTCCCACTCTCATTGGATTTCTAAGAGGTGGAGCTGGATTCTATACTTTAGATCCTGGTTCCTTCGTTCGGTGGGGTTTGACTGTGGGTGATAAGCTGGAGTAGTCCAAGAATCGATGCCCCATATCTGACAGGCGTTGGTCCACGCCCAGCTAAGGATTTCTGGTATGTTGTCAATAAGAGAAGTCTTGGGTACCCCCAACATGGAAATACTTCTTGTTGCAATGTTTGGATGAGTTGGCTGACTTAAAATGAGGTTAGGGGGTGAGCTTCTACCCATCTAGATAATAAGTTGGTGACCACAATGAGGAACCGTTTATATCCTTTACTTCTGGAGTGTTGTCTCACTAGGTCAAGGGCCATTACTTTTCAAGGACGCTGAGGCTGGAGGGGTCGTAGTGACGTTGTTCCCTGGTAACCGCCAGTTTTCTGACATGCGCAGAATACACAACTCCGGACGTAGTGTTGCATTTCTGTCCGGAGGCTTCTCCATGTGTATCCTCATTGAATGGCACGTGTGATTTCACCTTCTTCTGGGTATCCAGCATGGTGTTCATCGTGGTATGTCCACAAGATTTGCTGCTGGGCTGTCTTTGGAGCGACGAGTTTCCAGGGCTCATCTTTACCTCAATGTCGCCAGACATGTTGGTTTTGTGGGAAATATAGATCCGCTTTTGTTGTGGGAAGATGAGTGTTGGTGTTCAGGACCTTCTATCCTTTTATCTCCTTTTGGAGTTCTGGGTCATGTTGTTTTTCGTTCTTGACGGTATCGTTCAGGGATCCTGCCTCAGCTAGACGGACTTGGAGAATTTTGGGCTAGCCTTCTACTGGTCTCGGGGACGGGGGTGGGGTCACTCAATTACAGTCCTGTGATTCTTCACCGTTGTGCTCCTCATTGGGTTTTCATGATAAGGCATTGGAGTGAGTGTTCTCTCTCCATGAGCAGTGTTTCAGTGAAAATTGGAACTCCTGTAGTAGGATTTCCCATCGTGTGAACTTGATTCTTTGGTATATAATGGTGTTAAACCAGGCTAGAACTCTGTGGACCATTCAGAAAACAAACGGCTTTTATTCTAAATAGTGTCGGTAACGTTTGATGGCTCAAAGAAGAGTGAGACAATTCTACTCGTTGCTGTGGTACCACTGTTCAGTTGTAGTTAGTTTGGCACTGGCGTGACTGATAATCAAATTCCTGGTGTGGTCTTCTTGGCATAGTACGAGAATTGATGTTTTGTTTGTGTCTGGACGTTTTAAGGGGGTTAGGTAGGTGAAGGTTGTTTTCAGATTCTAGAAGACATCTTCAATGTTTGGAGTTCATTTCCAACACACTTTGTTCCCCAGTAAGGTAGGGTGGCGTGAAGTTAGTTTGGCCATCCGGTGAACGAATTCCCGCAAACTGTTGCATAGCCCAAAATAATGACGTAGCTGTTTCTTGTTCTCTAGGATTGATGGTTCATTTATGGCTTTAATGGATTGCGGCTGTGGAGTGTTCCCATGTGCGGAGACAAGATAGCTGAGATATTTTAGTTTTATCTTTCCGAATTGGCATTTGGCTAGGTTGCAGGAATTGGAATCGTTCTAGTATGTTGCTCAGATGGGTGAGGTCTTTGGGCAATGTATTGGAATATAAGATGACGTAGTTGAGGTAGGTAAAGCAGAATCGACCGATGTACCCTGTCAGGACCCCCTGACTCATAAGTCCCTGGAATATGCTGGGATCACCCTCTAACCCAAAAGGAATCACTGTGAACTGCAAGGTTTTACCGGTTGGCGTGGTGAAAGCCGATAGGGTCTTCAAACTGCTATCGAGGGGAACCTGCCAGTATATTGACGTCAAGTGTCGTGAAGATCTTTGTCTTACCTAGGTCTTTGAGGGTGTCATGTAAGTTGACTGAAGGCGGGGTGACGTACAAAGTTGCGTCACTCAACTGTTGGTATATTACTCAGAATTTGGGCATATGGTTCTTCTCCCTCACGATTACGATCAGTGAGCTATAATCAGCCTTTCCAGGTTTCATGATTTCTTAGGGCTTAATTTCCTGTACCAGTTCTTCACTGATGGCATATTTTGTGGAAGAGTAGCGGTAAGGTCCGATCATGTTCCGTCGATTATCCTTGAGTCGTATATATGAGTGATGCTGCACGTTCTTTGTAGGAACCATTGTTTGGCAAAGATGTTACGGTATTGGTTCAGGAGATGGAAAAGTATATCTTTGTATTCTGAGGAGAGAGGCGTGGTGTTGAATGTTCCTTTTCAGGATTGGGGGTGGGTGTCCGTATAGTATTGAGATCCATAATAGAGTGTGGCGTTTTTGGGCTTCGAAAAGCACTCGATAGTGTTCTTAGTTTAATATGGACTTTTGTTTGATGAACAATGGCTGTCCTAAGATAAGTGCTCACGGAGTTCCTCGGAGACGAGGAAGATGATCTTGAGGTGAAGGGCTTGCATGCTTATAGTTAGTTAGATCTGGACTTGGGATGATGGGGT